>PNEQ01069171.1:9879-21459 GCA_003012365.1 Medauroidea extradentata | reverse complement strand
CATGCAGCACAGAGAGTATAGGTACAGTAAAAGTCAGGAACACAGATTATTATGAAAACAGATAAAGGACTAGGGATCTAGGGAATGTATGTAGCTACATGCAGCACAGAGAGTATAGGTACAGTAAAAGTCAGGAACACAGATTATTATGAAAACAGATAAAGGGCTAGGGATCTAGGGAATGTATGTAGCTACATGCAGCACAGAGAGTATAGGTACAGTAAAAGGCAGGAACACAGATTATTATGAAAACAGATAAAGGACTAGGGATCTAGGGAATGTATGTAGCTACATGCAGCACAGAGAGTATAGGTACAGTAAAAGTCAGGAACACAGATTATTATGAAAACAGATAAAGGGCTAGGGATCTAGAGAATGTGTGTAGCTACATGCAGCACAGAAAGTATAGGTACAGTAAAAGGCAGGAACAGTAGACGTTGAAAAGTTGATTGTCACACCAGTAATTTTCAGTGTCACACCTACGTGTGGAACACCTTTTTCATTCTGTATCATTCCTGCGCCAATATCACTGTCAGAATCAGAGGGTTTGGCACATCTGGAGGCATTAATTGGTCCATACACAGTAAAAATACTTGAGGAGGCAGGTGATGTGTGGCAAGGCAATGCGGAGGACAACAGTTTGTTTTATGTATGAAGGAAGGCGAAGACTGCAAGCAAGGCTGGTGCTACCTACTCTGCTTCATCTGAAATACAAAATGATCCACAACTGTTACAACCAACACCAGGGAGGGCCTTGCAATCATCACTTGTTGATAAACCACCTGCCGCAGTTACCATTAATGCAGCTGTACCAGCCATAGTAGTCACTACGTGTACTTCACCTTACACCCCTATGGACATGCGTTCGACCTCAGGCACCCAACCTGCACCTGTGCCATCGCCTTTCGAGCGTGCATTATTCTGGCCTTCCCAGGTAACCAAGAACGTGTAAGAAAGCACCGAGAAATAGAACCGGCAGTAATGAATTCAGCAGCATGGAACCAACAGAGGGCTAAGAAGGAATTTGAAAACCAGGCTGAGCACAAGTTAAAAGTGGAAAAGACAGCAGAGCGATTAAGGAAAAGGAAGGGGAATGAAAAGAAACAATCACTGAATAAAAAATGGAAGTCCATCCCTAGTGAGTCTTCTGACTCATCTCTGGAAGATGATCCTACTCCTCTTGCATCTTCTGAGGAGTACAGTGAGGAAGAAGATGTGCAAGTGGTACCTGTGGAAGAAGTGGCCCCCGAGAATGTACGGCCTTGCACATATATTCCGGCCACTCTCATGGGGGGTGGGGGAAACAGCAGTCAATCAAGTACCGGTACGTGTGTGTTGTACATGATGTTGACGGAGAAGAGTATAAAGTTATGTGCATGCGTGCACAGGACGAGGGGAAAACTGTGTTTCTGCCACATGACAAGGACATTTCATTCGTGAACCGGCCAAACTTCGACGGTGTTCTCCCGACGCCAACCATGCGACAGCATGGTGTCAGAGTGCACTACTGTGTCGATGGTTCTGTATATGTATATGAAAATTGACTGTAATTTTTTTACATTCCTGTGTATCGTATTAGTGACACGTGTATTTCTGAGGTATTGTTTTGAGACTATTTGTGTTTAGGTTTGTGTATATTGCATCTGTGTTATGTGATTGACAGGTACAGTTGTACCATGTTTGTCATAATACAGTACTTTTATATTAACATGAGCACTTGAGGTGCTATTAATTTTTAACACACATAAGTTAATTGTACTTACTGTGACATTACAACATGGGATTATTTTCTATGTGCATTTCCTAAATTTACTGAAAGTAACTTACATGAACATTTCAATCATATTTAATACAATATGTATGTGCTGTGCTATTTATGAAGGAATTTTTTTTTCAATTAATCATATTTGTCTGTACCACTGTGAGTTTTAATATTTATTGTCTGTGTTCTATCATTGTTGTAACATGTTGTTTCAGTTAATTGTAATACCTAAGTAAGTGACATTATTATGAAAATTATGAAGAACAAAGGAAAAAGAAATGGTAATCCACAACAGTTAAGGCTAGGAAGGAAGGAGTTCCAATGAACGTGTTCCTTTGATTTCATTCATTTATTTTGTGAACGTATAAGGAACGAGTTCTTTTCTTGACATGTGAACAAAGTTCAGAACTTTGTTAATTTATTTTAGGTACTTGAACAATATTTTTGTGTTCCTTTATTCGTTCACTTAAGCAAGCTATATTTAATATAATATTATTTGCAAGGCTTGTCATTATTCAAACAACTAAATTACGATTTTGTACAATAAACAAAAAAATATTCAGCAATAAGGTTGCCGACAATTCCTTGCTGTTAGCTGTCAGTGATGTGCAGTATCTGTTGCTTGCTCTTCCATGCCTTGTTGTCTATGAAATTAACAGCACAGGGATTGTTTTGTTAAAGCTGGTTTGGTTTTCGAATTTGAAAAATGTTTTACGTACGTTGCGGGGAACTTGCGTGAACTCCTATTATCGCTAGCAAGATAATTTATTCTCCTAGCTAACCTGCCAAGGTAAAGGTGGATAAATACAACAAGAAAATAATGGCGAGCGCGAAGCGAATTACAAGATGGCTATGGAAGTTGCGAAAATTCTGTGACTGGTTTAAGCAATAAAAAATTTCATACTTTGCGCAAAGCCATATTAGGCAGTGTCTCAATTCAGAGAGTACTCTTCCGTACAACAACAAGAGAGAGCTCTTGGTTGCTCTCGCTCTCTCCAATTGGGATGATGCTCTCTCGTATTTGTAAAAATACGATGCAAAGGTTAGAAGTGCGTAAATTGTATTAATACAAGTTGTAAACATATTAAATACATTTGTGATCAATTCAAATAATAATTTTTAAACTTATGGGTGCCGTATTTCAAGCCGGAATAGCTGTTTATAGGCGATGCCCAAATTTTTATTTTGCGAATTTAAAGGCATATTAAAGCCGAAAATGTTTATTGAATTTCATGCCATAGGTAACTGCTTATTGGAAATAATTATTTTTGTATAAATATTGAAATATTTGCAATATATGTTACACGTTTCTTCAGTAACCTCAAACCATAGCTGTAATCAAGATGGTGTACGACTGAGAGCATGAGAGAGCGAGAGCGAGTATACAACTTCGTGCTCTCGCTGTTTTGTACTCTCTGCGAATAATTGAGATAGGCAGAGAGAGTGCTCTCTCTGACGTATTTACGAAAGCGAGAACACGAAAGAGCACACTTTGGGTGAATTATGAGGCCGGGTCTCAAATAAAGAGTGTGTACACTCTCACTCCACACTCTCACTGTTGCCCACTCTGGTTCACTCTTTAATTAAATTGAGACAGCCACCCTCGGATGCACCCACGAAGCACTGCAACCTAGCGTGAGACAGTAAAGCTGGAATAATAAATGAGTGCAGAGAAATCATAGATGTTTTTCAGTTACAGTTTTAGGTTATGTTTTGAATATGAAGGAAAGCAAAGATGTCTTCCCGCAGAGTGGGCGAGAGGGTGCAACGAGGGAGCATCGTCGCTCACTCTGGCTCACTTTCCCTCGAATCTGGGACAGCAGAGATTACTCTCTGTGACGTCAAGAAGGTGCGAGAGAGTGCTCTCTGGGCTATTTGAGACACAGCCGAGAAGGCCTGCATGTGAGGTATTATGGCATGAAAATATAATTGAGTGCGAGTGCATGGATTTGGTTGAAAACATATTAGGCAATTCCATTATTCGAAAAATGTGTCTCTAATCAAGAAAATTCGTGATCGAAACTGATTATTATAAATGTGTGCTTTGTACATCCACTGTTTCTTCTAAATTTGTCTAGTATCATCTAACATTAAAATTAAATTAAAATTGTATTGATTGCAGTCGTGACTGTAGCCACTGTTGACTTTTGCAATACAGTATAAATGTCTCGTGCCTTAAGTATGTTGTGATACATTTTCGTAACCTCAAATTGTGTGGCCTTCTTGAGCATGTACAAGAACGTAGGTAGTGTGAAGTTTGATTTTTATAAGCTATAGAGGAAAATTGTCACAAAATTACCATTACAAACATGTTTTGGTTGTGTTCTGAAGTGTTAGGAAAACAAAAGTTAATTAATCTCGGAACTTTATAATTCAGTGTGGTATATACTTGGTTAATTTTTGTTGATTGGTGATATTTGTGAATAATTACATGCTTTATTCACTGAAGCTGCATATTTTAATGCAAGGGAAACAGCTATGTTTCACAGTTCTGTTTTCACGTATTTATGCCTCAAACGGAAAACATACTGCCTAAAGTTTTATATTTGTACTGGTTTCAATTTGAGTAACTTGGTTAATTTTAAATTCCATACAAGTTTCGTAACTCGTGTAACTTGTATTTATGAGTGTTATTTCCTGGAATAGGCCTACAAATGGCTTTCATTGTGATCATGATACCTACATAATTTGTAAGCAATTTGGTGCTAACGTGTTTCATGTCATTCGTACAAGGATTATGCAATAAATTTCACTGGCTTTGCAAGTTTTCAATGAGGCACGTTTGATTTGTGTACATAGCAAACATGTGAAGAGTTTTGAAACTGTCTCACGAAAGACTATAAACTAAAAGTTAAGCCCTCCAATCTTCTGAAATAGCAAGAATCCCAAAAGAATATACCTTAAATAATCACACAATGTACTCAAACTCTTAATTTTTATAATTTCGTCACATATTTTTTTTACGGTAATGTTAATTTTAAGTTAAGTGTACTTGGTACTTGCCTTGTAACTTAAGTGAAATGCTCAGTATAGACTAATACAATCTAAACATGTTGTAAAATGTCATTATTATTTCACTTCTCACTTGTAAAAGTTTTAATTTTTTGCACATATTTTGTAAATAATACTGAAAAAAATATAAAAGTAGCACACTTGTCAACGTGCACATAAAAAAAGCACCACCAAAACTCTTAACAACCTGGTAGTTAAGAAGGGAATAAAAACTGATGAGATAACACAACTGGGCACTTAACAAGAGAATAAGCTAACATGGTGTTAACTAGCAGCCTGTTAGTTGAAAGTTGATACAACTGGCCCTAAGTCTTTCTTTTCTCAGACTGGCCCAACTCTTTTCCAATTCGTGTTTCACACTAGCGGCATGACTTAGTAGCCTGCAACTTTTGGTTTTAATTAAAAATATTCAGAGTTATGGAGACAGAATACAAAAAATTAATAAAATTTAATTTCGGGAGGAGATTATTTGCAAAAATTTTATGTTTGGGAAATGTCAACGGGTGTTTAAACGTCTGATGCGACAAGAGCATTAGGTTGACTAAACTCATTAAAGTATCTTCCATTTCAGTGTTTCCTTACTTGTTTCAGCTGATTGATACCACACATATCTTTCGATTTGTGCAATATTTCTGCATTGATTTTAGTGTGAAATGCCAATTATTGGATAGTTAAAATGGTTTTACTATGCTGGTAAAAAATATTAATTTAACAATTAATATTCATGTAAAACCCTTTATAGTGTTTTTGCAGGTAAATCAAATACAACGTAATATTTATTTCATGTAGAGAACTAGTCTCACTTCAGTCCTAAATTACATCATATTTTGTGTGACAAATTAAGAGCAGTTGCGAAATATGAAAGGAACTTCTTAGGAACTTGCAAGTTCCTTTAGATGAACTTGAACTAGAACTAGTTCCTTTTAAAAAGGATCTTTCCAAGCCTTGGTCACAACAGGGTTTTTGAATTGTACAGAAACTAACAAAAAGTGCCACTAAAATGAAATTATTAGTATTGTTATTAACTTAAATTATTTTTTCATATTATAGTATATACAGTGAACCCTCGATAACTCGGACCTCGATGTCCCGGACTTCGGATAACTCAGACAGAATTTTTAAAATTTTTTTAATAATTTGTAATTAATTATTTCTTGTTTAAAAGACATAAAAAATTGTTCCTGCTGGATTTAAATTCATCACATGATATTTTAGAACAGTATTAAACTTTATAACGTAGTCGTCCATCACTACTTAGCCTTTAATAATCCCACAGTAAATATCTGGCAAGTTCCGTGTGGTAAAATGTTGCTAGCGAGGTGCGCGACGCGCGAGTAAATATGCACCGCAGCAGGCCGACCACTCACTTCTTTATCTTTCCTCCCTCTTCGTCCTGTGAACCAGGCACGCACGTGTGTCGTAAACAAACATTTCAACATGGTGCTTGTGAAATGACAGTAACTACATAAACGGAAAATTATTTTGTTCTGGTATGTACAATGAATTCAGGGTTGCAAAACAAATTGTCTTGGACATAAAAAAAAAAAAAAAATTAAAAATCATTGCTTTGCATTGCGATGTAGAAAAATTTGTGAGAAGGTTTTACGCCCCTTTAACAACGATGTTTTCAAGAGCCGATGTGGGTGGTGAAAGAACAACACAACATCCATGCCCAAGCCGGACACGATGAGTCAAGCTCGCTGGTTGATGATGCTCTGTTAATAACGTAACGGCGTCTAGAGAGTTGTTAAGTTTTAAGCGTGAATCGGATTTGTTTATAAACTACTTCACGGGAAATAATAGCGTACATGTAATGGACTGTAAAATGTAAACGTCTTATGCGGGATAATTTTAAACGATTTTCGTTGAGTGACGCACATGAATGGATTAACAGGAGTTTGTAGTCCTAATTTTTCCATGTTTACTATACTCCGACAAAACCTTTCTCTTTATTTCAGAAGAAATGGTCACGTTATGAACGAGTAAATATAGAACAAAGTGTACATTTGTTATATTCTACACCAAAAAATTTAAAATGTATTTTTTTTGAAAACCCCTTATAATGGCAGCACCCCATTTTTTGGGCCTAAAATTTGGTCAAAAATATGCGGCGATTACGTGAGTAAATACGGTAACTCTGTAGAACATGATTAAAATTGTATTGCTTTATAATATGACGATTTGTGTAAGAATAAAGCTGTAAATTATGTGTTCTATGATGCAATTTACATACATAAAATTAAATTTTAAAATTAGTAATATTAAAATGTGTTCACATAATGTACAGTGACCCAGAAGGATTGTTAATTACAGTACCATTTTTATTCATGTATACGAGGAATATTATTTTTATACCTGTGTAACTTTGTAGGAGGGTAGAGTAACTATCAGGCTAGCAGTTGGCTGCTGCCCCTACGCTGTGACATACGGACGTAAGATATTTTTCAATGTAAACACCTTGTGTGAGATGCGCGTGGTCACGTGCGGCGTTTGTATTGCATGAGACTGTATCCGTTGACCTTGACTACGTCCGCTCGCAACCTCCCTAGCTTATCTGCAACGATCATATCTTATCTCTCTCATACCTGCAGGCACATTGGCTGTGGCCAGCTAGTCGAAAACTTTTATGTGATAGAAGGGTGCCTGGTGCCAGCTTCTAGCACAGAGATAAAAAAAAAAGGGTCAGCCAGAAGAAGCAGCATAAAAAAATAAATAAAGATGTGACTGCCCACATTGTTTGACATTCTTTTATAGTCCTCCACATTACGTTAATTTTCCCAATGCATGGCGGCCCTCCCGTAGCTTGATACGATAGTTACATACAAAACAGTATTTATTGCAGCCTCTTTTGCTTGTAGAAATAATAGCGTTTTAATTTCTTCGTGTTTCTTGTGATTAATGACTGATTACCCCACCTCCCCGGACACCCCTCGATAATACGGACAAATTGTAACTCGGACAGCTTCTTCACCCTTTTAAGGCTCTGGCAGAATTTGTATTGCTGGTGGTAGTGCAGTTGGCTGGCGGGCTCTAATTGGCTGAACAGCTTTTCCTGTTGTCACCAACTACTAGCAGTTGTAGTAGTTGGCAGTTACAAGGTTGATCCCGAACTTCAACTTCTTGGCTGCTGGACACAACTACCATCATGTGATCGCGACGCAGCAACCAATCAGACGATGTTTTGACGAGCATGCGCAAATTATAGGGTAGGGTAGTTTGAAGTGTTTGGAATTTAACCCGAGTGAAATCCACCCGTGTAGGAATTTTCAACAACGAGAACTAATATTTTATTTGTATATAAAATAATGTGTAAAGAATTAACTGTGGATGTAGGCAAAATATATAATGTAGAAAATATGTAAAATTTTTTTTATTCTCGCTATCTTAGAACCTTTAATAGCATTGCAGGCGTATTCTAATAAACAACAAACATATGCCACGTGAGACGTGACCAACATAACCTACCCTATTCCAGCCAGAAAATTTTCGTAAGTTTCATCGCTGCTGGAAATCCATCTATTAAATTAAATAACAAAGAACTTATTTTGTAGTCGTACATTTAGCTTACAATTTTGTATCAAATGCTCCTACAAATACAATTAAGGTTATGTTATTGTTTGTATCAGGTCAGTATTGTATTTATAAACTCAATTTCTGGACACCTAACTATAAACGGAAAGTTTCGTACCTTGCACAAAATTTAAACTCACAAAACTGTATGCGATATTTTTAAACTTTATAAAACTGTGTCGGTGATGAGCTGAGTTTTTGTTAATGCCAAGCTAGTAACTGCAATAGAAACTACCATTTGTGACCCGCATTAACATCAGCAACTACCACCTGCCACCTGCACTTCGTGATTGGTCCATATCAACCAATCACAGCCCACCAGCCACCTGCACTACCACCAGCAATTTCAATTCTGCCAGGGTTCACTGTAATTATAAAGTAAGAGTTTAATATTACATTCCTGCAGTTATTTCAAACATTTATAAATGAATGTTACCAGTGTTTTTCCCATGCCCTTCAACTACAGGTACCTTCATGTTACAGTTAAGCTGCTGTGTGCATACTACTTTTCTGTTAACTTTGTCATGTAGCTACAAATTTAGTTGATATTTGGTTCTTTGTCATATTAGCAATGTTAACAGCCCTTTAAAAAAAGATGCAAACATGTTTTCGGCATTTTAACTTATGTACATTTCGTTACACTTATAAGAATTGAAGCAACGAGCAAAAAAATTGCTCTACAAAAAAAACCTTTGCAAACAACTTAATAAAGAATATATACCTCATAAAATTTATACATATAATTTGGTTTCCAAGCTATTGTAGCACATGGTGGTACTTTCCTTGTCAAAACACTGTTACATAATACACGGCAAAGGAAATGTCGGCAACAAAATTATGAAGAACATATCCCCCTATGTAATGTCTCTATCTGGTATGGTTTTTAAAATACAAGCCAAGAGAGAGTGTTCCAATAGCAGGGACATCAGCTGCCCGATAATTGGGGCAAATACTTTTTGGCCATCCGATAGCAGGCGAAAATTCACACTATGCACGGAAATGTACAACTTCTAAGGTACTACGACAGTCTTATTCTGTGCCTTGTATGCAAGTTTGGGAAGGTTTGGTGTACCTCCCGAAATTTTCAGTGACAACATTTATTATTGTGTGCGTGATTAGCATGAATTTTCACGAAAACTTTTCTTAACTAGCCGATAGCTGGTACAGTTACCGTAGTGTGCTTGCTTGTTGTGTTATTATTTTTCTTTTCAAAGCCACACAAAATTTGGATTGTACGAGAGGTATTAACTTACACTTGTACACTTCCCCCAGGGCAAGTGTTAATAATTTTTTTTACTGTCGCAATACAATTCCACTATACTACATTATGATTATGTATACCTTAATACTATTAATAGTTACCTCACCTGTTTTCAATTTTTTGTCACATTATTCTACAGTAGTTTAATTTCCCTCGCTACAATCTGCTGAAGGGCAGGACCACAGTAAAGCAACCCCTCTGCCAGACTTATACTACCCCCCATCTATCACTAATCCTCAGTGGAGAACATACAGTATGTACTAACCAGGGATGCCAAAACCCTGGACACCTACGGTGCCCTTCTTGCTCTCAGTGGGTGGTTGATGACGGCGCGTTACCACTACGCCTGTGATGGCGTGCATGTGCTGCTCGTCATCCGGCCTCCACAACATGGCTTCCTCCACCCTGCAATGTGACATTCCTATACCTAACACCTGTGGAACTTCTGCACGCCGGCCATCATATTAACTACGTCAAGTTACTTACACAAGCCATTATTATACCAACTGTTGCTTAACTGCATACAAAACACTGCTATGTGAAACAATATTACTTGGTTAGACATAAACTTCAATTTTTTGCCATAAAATTTTAAAATCCACAAACAAACCTGAACTTTCAAGAATGACTGAAGAAACTGCTTAATAATTTTTTTCATGTTGAAAAATTGATTTAAGTATGTACATAAAATTAAGTGCCTAGGAATGGGCAGGGGTAATTTGGAGAGGGGGAACTGGGGAATCCCCCCACCACTAAATTTAAGAAAAATAATAAAATACTATAACTGAGTAACTAAACAATGCCAGTTTTATATTAACAGAGCAAATGTTCCTCATACAATTTATTATTTTGAATACAATCCCTTTTTATATTTACTTACATTACTTCACTTCATGACCACTAGCAGGCAGAAAGAGTGGAGATAGGTAAAGTTTGCAAATGGAGTACATTACACATTACTGCATGTGACATCAACAACGAGTACACACAATGATAAAACTACAGCCAAATTTGATAACTAAAATTAGTAGACTAAATTACTACAATTAGCTTAAAATATTAATCAATTTGTAATCTTGGTATGAGAAAATATTGTAACTCAAATAAAGAAGGTTTAGAAGATAGTAGATAAATGGAGAGAGATGATGGTGGCTGAAATGAAGACTGAAATGAAATGAGTCGGTGAAGGGATAGGAACAGAAAATAAATGGAAAGATAAAAAGGTGAGGGAGAGAACGTAAATTACTGCATGTACCATTTGCCATAGAAATATCCATCAAGGTACTATGGCTTTTGTGATAGTTGAAGGTGGGCATCAAGACTTCAGCATTCCGACCCCTCCTTATTTCAAAAGTATCAAGTGTTTCAAATACGTCTACATATCAGACCATTACCACGAGAAGAATGTGATGCCAGCACTACATCGGGACACTGTGACAATGACAGCCCTGCCGCAGGTATCTGTCCAAACGCCCACAATAAAGCAAGCCTAATTCCTTCCGTATTGTCTCTGATCCACTGTAGTTGACATCTAATGTTCTCTTACAGCCTCATTTGAATGAGCATGACGCACTATCCCTTAAAACTTCAATACTATGCAAAAAGCCTGCAGGGTTTACCTTAGCGACACAGCAACCAACTGTATATTACTGGAAATTAATCTGTAAAACTTCAATGTTTTAAATTCAATATCTTACTAGCTGGTTCCAAAAATTTGTTTGCAGGGTTTTCAGTTTAATGTGATAGTATTTCTAAAACAAAAACATTTTGAAAAGTGCTAAATGAGGTAAAATTATATTAAGGGTCATTAAAGTCTTTTTTAGAAAAATTTTGGAAAGGAAAATTATTCCACGCATTATTTTTTTTTTTTTTGTATCTGCTGCTGTACCATGTTTTGCTTCAAAACCTTCCCTGAACTATAATTTGTTTTGGTAGAAACCAATTTTTTTTCATTATATTTAAATCTTCTTGCCCC
>PNEQ01069168.1:0-21361 GCA_003012365.1 Medauroidea extradentata | reverse complement strand
ACGTGAGGTCTGAGTTGCAACAGGTCAGAAAAGAGACCAAACGTAGGTATGACCTAACAGCAGGGCAGGAAAAGGAGTTTCATAAAGGTGACTCTGTCCTGTTAAGGGATTTGAAAACAAGGTATTGGAACAAGGCAGTTGTAGTGGGGAAACACACAACACCCAGATCATATATAGTCAGGGATGAGGCAACACGCAAGGAGTATAGGAGAAATGACACATTTTTAAAGAGTTTTAAGGGTTTTACAAAAACAGAGTCTGAGACAGCTGGTAAAGAAGCTAGTAAGAGCACAAGTTACCTACACAAACTTGAAAATAGTAGTGGTCAGGGCACAGGATCATTAACCACCTTGAGGAAAGAAAATGCTGAGGCAGAAAGGGTAGGTAAAGTAAGGGCTCAAGGAGAAGGGTTGAGTGAGAAAGTAGATTGCCCCTCTGAGTGTTATAGGACGAGAACAGGCAGGCAAGTCATACCTCCAAGAAAGATGAATATGTAAGTGTAAGTTTTTAACTGCTTGTGAATGAGCTTAAGTTTAGATGAATATGAGTGAAGTAGTTTTAAGATGAAGTAGCCTAAGTGTAAATATGTTTAGTTAGTGTTACGTTGGTAGAAGAAGAGTGACAAAGGAAAGTGTGATGGTAATAGTCTCCCTATGAAGAGAGGGAGAAGGGGGAGATGTATGATAAAGACTTGGGAACTGGAAAGTGTGAGTGTTGGCTAGAGTGTGTGCGAGGAAAAGAGAGAGACAACATGGATGGCTTGACTGTATCTGAAATTGGAATGTGTTAATAAAGTAATGACAGAGTATTGATTGACGGTACGTGAGAAGCGTATTATTTTACAACAGCTAAACAGTCAGTACATGTTAGTGAGCCCCATACTACAAATAAGAGTTTATTTATTAGGTTTAAAGGGCCAACCAACAGTCATGCAACCAATAACAGGATGACGCTAATCAAAAACAGATACAAATACAGAAACACTGGATATACAATTAACAAAGGACATAAAAAAACAATGGACTAGACAGGTACAACACACTGACAGAACATCATGCAGCAAGACATTTAAAAGAGAAAACAGACAGAAATGAGACACATCAAATCAACCTTACTTAAAGTCACAGAATACAACTGTTCTATCCTTAAAAGGATCAAATTCACAATTATTATTAAAATGAAGTATATATCTGTTAACTAAGTTTTTATTTTTAGATAATGCAAAAAAAAAAAAGGTTAAGGTTTCTACTAATATGGTTTGGCAATTTTAAACCTGTTTTGTTTATAATAGTTTGACAATCATAGTAATAGAGAAAAGAGTTGATAAAAATAGAGCACCATTAACAATCCTACAAGCTTGTAAAGTGGTTGTCTTAAAATCAGTAAGAATATCTCCACATAATTAAAAGATATTAGCAATTGACTCTCATGTAAATATTTTTAAATAATATGAAAAATTTTATAATGTCATTTACAGATACTATATCTATTACGCTTACACAGAATTCTGAATCCAAACCACATTGAGATAGTGGAATCTTTCGAATTCTACAACAGAAACCAACAGGCTTGTATCACGAAGAAAACAAAAAGATAAATAAGGAGAGAGGGGAATATTAAGTGAACAGAAGAAAATGGAAAATGCAGATAAATAGAACAGTAACATTGGGAACTACAACTAAACAAACCAATCCAACTTGGTGCAAAGGGACGGGTCAAAAGTATACAGCATTGTAACCTTGGCTTTCAAATTCAACCCTGCTGAGGCCTGCTGTAATGCCAGTCGAAACTTCAGAACTCTCTACAGTCTATTTTATTGAACAATTTCGAAATTAAGTTGACTGGGGGCTTATTTCTGAGTGTCAAGAATTATCAGTACCGGTAGTATTTATTACAAAACACAGAAAAAAAGTAGTTTTGAATTATATCTCTGCAAATCACAAATTATCACAAGATTTTGTTGATACATTTCAAAATAAAACAGAGTGGAAAATTATTTTTAAATATAAAGAAATATTTTAAAAAATTCATTTAAACATTTAAAAATGAAGTAATTGGAATATTTCTAAATATAAAAAATTATCAGAAAGTTTTATTGAAAAATTTCAAAATAAAGTTGATTGGGAACTACTTTCTGAATGTCAAGAATTATCAAAATAATTTATAATAAAAAAAACATAGACATAAAGCTGTTTGGGAAATTGTTTTTGAACATCAAAATCTATGCAAAAATGTTATAGAAACATTTCAACATAAATGTGATTGGAGGTTTATTTCTGAATGTTAAGAATTATCAGAAGAATTTATAAAAAAATTATAGAAATCATGTAAATTGGAATGAACTTTTTAAATATAAACAATATCAGAAAGTTAAAAGTAAATCTGGTTTATATTTTCAGATGTTGAGAATGATCAAAAACATTTATTGACAAATTTAAAATGAAGTTGATTGGAATGGAATTTCTAAGTATCAAAAATTATCAGGAAGTTTTAGTGAAAAATTTCAAAATAGAGATAACTGGGAACTTATTTCTAAATATCAAAAACTAAGCAAAAAATTTATAGAAAAATATAGAGATACAGATGACTGGGGGGAAAGGTGATTTTTATATTTCAAAATTTATCCAAAGAATTTAGGATAAAGTTCCAGAGGAGAGTAATTTCAAGTTTTGTTGATAATGATTCTGCCTAAAATGAAAATTGTTTTAAAATTATATTACAAATAATAAGAAATATATTAATTTTGTTTTTAGGGTTTCATGGCTGCCAAAATAGAGGGTCTTAAAGACACCCAATTTATAATTTATAAATGTTATTCATCTGTTCCATTATTCTATTGTTCCTTTATTTGATTATTCCAAGATTTTAAATTCGAAATTTTTTCAAAATAAAAGTTTGAAATCAAAATTTTATATTTTTAAATAAAAAATTGGAAATCATTTAAATTTAAAAATTAAATTAAAAAATTTTTTGAATGCAACGTATTAAAATCATCTTGTACAGAATTTTTTTTTTCCATTATGAAAGTGTCCCTGCGCTAGAATTGGCTAATATCCTCTACCACTGCTCATGATAGCACTGTGAAGTCCAAGGGTGACTAGGAATACACAGGGACATTGAGCAGATGGTAGATTCGTTCCTTTTCTTTCGGGGACCCACTCTGCATGTCCCCTTTTTTTAAAACACTTTCTGCTATATACCAGCAGAGCCCAGCCAAGGTGAAGGAAACAATTAACTGAACCTTGGATAAGTCTACATATCGACTTCCTAGGGCCATTTCAGGGACGTTGTGGTTGATGCACACTTCACATGGCCAGATATAAAGAAAGTGCACAGCATATCATTGCATACAGTTATCCAGGGACAAAGAGAGATTTTAGTGGCCATGGGACCCTTCTGTCTTGGTTTATGACAATGGAATAGCATTATATCACAAGAAATGGGGGAAGTCCTAAAAAAATAAAATGAAATGTCCCTAATTTGAGCACCACCATTCTACCCACTACAAATGGATAAGCTAAGCACACCGTGCATACCACAAAATTTAACACAGGAAGATGTGTGTGGGAAATTCACATAAGTGGCAAGGATGTTGCTGGCATTACACAAAATACAAAACAGAAACTCGCAGAAATCACCTACTAAAGCTCTCACGAGGCAACCTTCAAGAATCACTGGGACCAGCCTTCGGAGCACTGTTCAACACTAGCCCAGACCAAATGAAAGACAGTCAGAGAAGCAGCCTGTGGTCCAGCTAGGGGAACAATGGCCGCCTACAATACGTACACTTACACACAACCACAGCGGACATCCTTGAAGAGAGTTCAGACAGCAGCAGGATCAAAGTGCAAGAGCAACTACAAGGACTGCAGGTATAATTAAACAACATGCCGCTGACTCAAGTATCAAGCTGGGTGATTAAGATACTTGACAGACTGCAAGAATACTATATTTGCTGTAATCTTAAGGGAGAAAGTGATGTGTAGATAGTTTGTGTACATATGTGGCTGACAATTACAGTAGCAGAGTTGGTAGGCCTGTGAGTCTGCTGCAGCAAAATAGCAGCTAGTAAGGTGTTGCCAGTTGATGGGGTGAGTCAGGAATTGGTAACTTTATATGCTGATGCAGAACAAATTGCGAAGAACTACGAGAGTACTGGATACTAGCTAAGTGTGGTGTTTACGAAACAGGTGACAAAACTGCAAAGACATTATTATCACAAACAATTCCAACAGGAAACAATGTTTTATATAAATTATAAAAAATATACAGTGAATTCAATTCTTCAAGGTTAAGTATCAGCCAATACACATGAATGTTATTCCAAGGTGTTTGAAAGAGTTAACCATTTCTTTCATTTTATCTCTTAAGCAAGGTCATTAAGTACAACAATAATACTGTAACATGTCAGATAAATATACAACACTTTCAACTTGACACAATTCTCTGGCTAGCTCTCTCAGGGGGCATTTCATTATTGCTGCAGCCTTTGGTGGGTTTGGACAACTCACAAAACTAATAAAGATTTTTTTTTATTCGAAGCAACCCAATTTTTCGATTTTAGAAAAATGCTTGCATCTCTTTTAACATGAAACAATTCGAGGTATAGGCCTTCAGCAAAAAATTTTTAAAAACCAATTATCTCTTTAGCCTGAGGGCAGCATGAGCATGAAGAAACGTAAGCAAAAAAAAATTGTTCAAATTGTAAACCATTGTTACAACAGTACGTAAGTAAAACCTGGATGTCAGCAAAATATACAGTTTATTGAACTTACTTTGCAAGACAACCAATCATATCTCCTGGAAACCACCTTGTTACAAATTATTTGCAACTGCTTTCCTTCCACAGTAAATGATAATAAAATATAAATGTAAATGTGTTTTACAATATCTCACTAGTTTATTTATACCTGTTAAATTTGCTAAATAACTAGATATGTTGGGTACCCAAATATTAATTTCAAACTGAGTTTCAAAGATAAGTCAATTGAAATGAGACTTGTCTAAACAATCTAAATATACTTGAAGAAAAATTTTAAAAAATTTAAAAAAAAATTATGTCATAATCTACTGAAATAACTATTGTTGAGCGTAGACATAAGTTTAAATATCAATCAGAAATAAGTTTACTCTTTTACAGGCTTACTATCAACAAATAGATAGAAACTTCAGCTTCATGATTACTACACTAATAATAATAGATTATAAAATAATAGTTAATAATTCAAATTTGAAAAAATCAAAGCACACAAAGTGTGTATGTGTGTGTGTGTGTGTGTTTATATATATATACACACACACATACTTTGTGTGAATTCTTACAATACTAAGTAATGTGTGATTCAAATTACTGTATTACACATTTCAGTGCTTCCAGCAGAGGATCTACAAAAGCAATATTTAAAAATATAAAAAATTGTAACAGTAAAGGGAAGGTACGGGCCCAATGCCATTCCTCTAAATGTGTCTCTGTAAATAACAATCTATTAACAAACAGATACTAAAAACAGGTACAGGTGCCAACTTTGAGGATATATAAATAGTTCATTGTACATTCTTTACCACAATGTTACATAATATGATTTATGTAAATTACAACATAATATATACTAACAACATGCACCAACTTCGTGCTATTCACATGGAGAGTTCATTGTGAATTCTTTACTATGCTGTTAGTTGATATAATGATCTCAGTAAAAAACAATATGTAAATATATACATACTAACAACAGGCACCAACTTGATTAGAATTGTACATTTTTGCTGTGCTATAAATTAATACTATGACCTTGATATAGGGTTACCAGATGTCCTCTTTTACCCGGACATGTCCTCTTTTCAACGCCTCGCAAACTGTCCGACCGGGTTTTAGAAAAAGGGCCAAAGTCCCCTTTCTCAACAACAGACAGTAAAGACGTATTTTTTATATGGTCTTTGTGTCATGAAAGGTTTATTTCATTCTGTGCTTTATTTTGTAGTGCTAACATACGTGGAGTTAATTTCTAGAAATTATGTTTGCTTTTTTTTAAATTGACTATCCTAAACTACGAGATAATAAAGTAACTAATTTATACATTTACATAAAAAAGTTTTTATGGTGTACTCTTGAGTGTTTTCTTTAAGTGTCCTCTTTTTTAATGTTTTGAACAAGTATTTGGATTACACTGCTGTTGCAACCCTACCTTGATAAGTTGTGGGGCAACTTGCTTAAACTATGCTATCTGGCAAATTGTAGAAGTAAATAGAAAAGTGTTTCCAAATATTTCGGTGCATGTAGAATATTTCACTGTAGCATGACAACAACTTCAACCGATTTCCATTTTTTGTACAAGACATGTGTAAGATTTTGTTTATGTTACATTAGCATTTTTGTTTCAGTTAATTTCTAATAGAATTGCAAATTAAACTATTGTTTATTGGTATAAAATCGGTAAATAGAGTACGTACGAAGATTACTTTACACGAACTACAAAGATTAATTTTGCTACACGTATAAAATTGCAGCATTTTTCACAAATTTTGTTCCAAGCTACATGTTGGTATCACAACAAAGATTACAATGACCTCTCTATGTATATATGTTTGAAAGGTACCACAAATACTCAAGAGTACCAAAGTTAAGATCACCTAAAGAACAAAAAATGTTGCATTACACAGAAGTAACAAATATTTTAAAACAAGATCAAACACTTAATACTGCCACATTAACTCGATATGTTTAAGGCAAAGCATTTGTATTGCACAAATGTAAATAAAATAATTGCTATGAGCCACATTAACAGAGAAATAATCAAAATGCATCTCTATTACACTTATTTTACAAACATACTGCTTTGCAACATGTTTATGTATTTTAAAATTAATGAGGTTATCAAACCAATTTTCTAAATAATGCCAACAAGAATTTTTAACTGTTACGTACACAAGAATTATTACGTTACCAGTATGACTGTTCAGAGGAAAAGGGAGACATTCAAAATTTACTCATTTTCAAACACCGTTTGTTTACGTGCGTTGAGAGAATGCCTTTGCAGGCAAAAGATTTCCCACAGTGTTCACAGCTGAAAGGTTCGCCTGCTGTGTGTTTGATGAGGGACAAGCTGCACCTGTACGCTCTACCACATGTTCTACATCTGAGGGAATCAAGATTATGTTTTTCTATGTGAAGTATTAGATAATCTCTCCTGTTGAAAGATACTCCGCAGTGGTCACACTGGTATGGTAGTTTACCTGTGTGAGTCCTTAAATGACTTACGAGAAGACTTCTATGACGAAACCGTTTACCACACTCGTTACACACATGTGGTCTCTCATCGCTATGCACAATGCTGTGAGAATCAAGCTCGTACTTCCTGCCAAATTTTTTCCCACACTGTTCACAGGAATATAGTTTTTCCCCTGCATGTATAATTCGCAAATGCATCCCTAGATACTGTCTCGATGCAAATGTCTTACCACACTCGTTACAGGAGAGTCTCTGTTCCCGAGTATGTGACCGTAAGTGTGTGTTCAGGTGTGTACTCTGACTAAATGTTTTCCCACAATGTTTACAACTGTAAGGTCTTTCTCCAGTGTGTTGTCTTACATGAATGGTTAAACTAATTTTGTGTCTGAATGTTCTCCCACATAATTTGCAGCTAAATGGTTTATCTCCAGTGTGAATCCTTGCGTGAAGATGAAGGTAGTCTTTCCTAGCAAATATTTTTCCACACACATTACAGGAAAATGGCCGTTCAGTGTGAGATTTAACATGCTGATGCATGTAGTGTTTGTCCTTGAACAATTTTCCGCAGAGATTACAGCTATACTGATTTTCCCCGGTATGTTCGCCAGTATGTGATCTTGTATGCGAGGCAAGCTGTGTACTATGTTTAAATGTTTTGTGGCATAGTTTACAACTGAACGGCCGTGCACCAGTATGTACTCTTAGGTGAGTGTTCATATTTGACTTCTGTGTAAATGTTTTCCCACAGTACTCACATTTGTATGGATGTTTACCAGTATGTGTCCTTTCATGTTTTTCGAGACAACTTCTGTTTGTAAAAGTTTTTTGGCAGTATGTGCATTTGTAAGGTTTCTCAATGGAATGTGTTCGAACATGACTTCTGAACACGTATCTTCTTGCAAACTCTCTGTTACATACCTCACAGATAAAAGGCAGTTCCCCATCATGTAACTTTTCATGAGCACTAAGGCAGCTACTACTTTCAAAACTTTTATGACATAAATTACAAACAAATGGATTTTCTCCGCAATTGGGTCTTGCATGTTGTTTCAGGTAGCTACTATCTTTAAAAGATTTCCCACAATTCTTACATTTAAATGGTTTCTCAGTGTTGTGTACCTTCAAGTGGTCATCAAGATGATGTAGCTGTGAAAATTTCCTTGTACAATGCTGGCAACTATATGGTAGTTTCACGTGTGTTTGAATGTGTTTCTCGAGATCTCGTTTGAAGCATGACGATTTGCCACAGTGAGCACAAAAATACAGTTCCTCCCTTGTATGTATTTTCATGTGGATTCTAAGGTTATTTTTCTTCAGAAACACTTTACCACACGTGTAACAAGTGAATGATTGCGCAGCATGTGTTCTGATGTGGTAAGTGTAGTCAGATTTACTCAAGAAAGTCTCGCTACAGACACTACACTGGTGCGTCTGACTGGAACTGTTCGATGGTTCAGTAGTGGTTTGAGGTGCGACAGTCTGGCTAGTGATGTAGCTAGGAGTGTGGTGTGAGCTATCTCCACTGCAGTGTAGGTTAGAGTGTCTGGACGCTGCTGAAACATTTGACTCTCTCTCTTCTTTAAGAACACTTCGTTGTTGTAACAAAGTAGTGCGGAGTTGTTGTGTACCAATGATGTCTTGTGTCTGTGATGTCTGGTCGGCGGTCTCTTCAGACTTGACAACAACGTTCCTCTGAAATGTAATGCCAGATTAGGAAACATTACTACAGCTCAACTTTTATATACTACAGTTATACATTTTAATATAATTATCACTGAGCAACCCCTAAAGAACAGTAATGGCTTTCAAGATTTAATACCACGTACATTATCATATAGAATATAGGAGGGAGAGCAGAGCAGTATTAAATGTGAGTGGTGTAAATTCTTATCACCCAGAAGGTACAGCTATTTACATACACGTTAGATAAGATTGGTGGAAACAGACACAGCTAACCATCTTCCACAGGTTGGTACAACCATTGCTGCAGACACTCCACTATGTAATGTGACATGAAGACAGCCAATCACAGACTGTTAGCTTCTTCCTCTGCTACAATGAGGAAGATCAGACACAGGCTGCACATGTACAGTGTGACTATGAGAGAACGAGACATACAGTATCTGACAATCACTCAGCTCAAACACAGGAGCAGAGGAACAGTATAAGACCAGAAGATGGCTAGTGTGTATGTCCTATCTGGAATCCACCTACTACAACTGTACTGTGTCAGAGAGCCGACTGGGAACCTCGCGGTGTACTTACCACCTGCTACGAGGCAGCACAGTACACTCACTGTGATCCAACTTACCTTCATACTTGCAGCAAGTCTGCTACAAGAACAAGACGATCTGAACTATCATACCTTGGCAGATACACATTGATCCAAGTCAGTTAGCAGATAAATAACAGCCAGTCTCATATCTGTCTTCTGCAATTTAAGATTCAATCTTTAGGGCACATGATTATCTTGAAACCCATATTTCATGATCTACAAGAAATAGGTTCATAATAGTTTAACTTTGGACAATTTTTTCATAGATATTGAATAACTTTAAGAAGTCATAGGCCCACGGTGCATGTACAAGCCCACAAGTGCACGTACAAGAACACATGCATATATACACACATACAAGCACACATGCATGTATGCACACATACAAGCACACATGCATGTACAAGCACACATGCATATATACACACATACAAGCACACATGCATTTACAAGCACACCAAGTGCACATAGAAGAACATATGTATGTATGCACACATACAAGTGTACCAGCATGTGCACACACATACAAGCACACATGCACATGTACACACACACATGTGCACACATATATACAAGCACACGTGCACACACAAAACAGGTTGAAAGTCATAAAGCAACTAAACTTGACTGATCAATTTTTGACAAAGGTACAGTAGATTGTTTGCCCAGAACAAGAGAATAGTTCTGAATCCATGAATGTAACAATGATGGTGGATCAAATGAAGACTAAATACTTTTTTTTTTGTTTGTAAATTGATGCTTACAGGTTTATTCTATCACAAATGCTTTTGAATTTTAAAATAATTGATAGACATGTGTTATTCACAGAAACCCAAAAACTTCAAAACTTCCACTTTTTCAAAAGGCGGTTGGAAAAAAAAAACCCTTGTTCACCTTCTTCAACTAAAGTTACCAGGTTTTTTCCATCAATTTTCATTTCTGATTTGTTTAGTGCTGAATTCTATAATTCATGCTTTCAATTGTTTAAGTCACGACATCCTGTGAGCATACTTACACAGTATGATTTGTCGCTTAAAGGTTCGAGGACTAGATTTTACCGGAATATTGGACTATCTTCAAACAGGTCTAACAACTTATGAAGAAAGGTACTGTTCATAATGCAAGAAAGCATGAATTAATTGAAGAGACTCCACAATTCTGTATTTTTTTGTACCTCTAAAAGTTTTTTTTTAGTTATGAAAAGAAAAGTGTACAATTTGTGGTTATAGAATTCATTCTATTTACCTTGTGCTACAATATAAGCATAGCATTTGAACTTTTAGTGTACATTTTCAATCCAACAAATTGAGAATATAAAATAAATTGACTGTTTATAGCCTAAACATATGTTAAAGTTCAAATGCTTTGCTTGTGTTGTACCGCAAGATAAAAAGAATTCATGCTATGATAATAAATTTCACATTTCTCTCCTCAGAATTTAAAAACAAAAAAGATAAAAATAAATAGTCCCAGTACCGCGACTGACTGTTCCCTAAGGTACCGATGGCACAAAGAAGCCTTGAAACAATTTATGTTACAATATTCTTAAATAAGTTGCGCAGGATAGAGTAATTGTTAAAAGCCCAATCTTTGTAAAAAAAATTACAAGACAATACTGTATGTACTTCAACATTAACAATGGTTGCGTTATTCCTTTTATTGTTGGCAGAAATCACTGAATGTAACAACAGTTTGATTGGGCCACATGTCCTACCTACCCCAGCGATTCAACGGTAATGCATACCTCAATTTTCTGCAACCCACTCTCCCAGATATGTTAGAAGATGTGCCACTAGCCGTCAGGTTCAACATCTGATTTCTGCACGACGGTGCCCCAGCCCACTACACACATGCTGTGCGATAACATCTAAACTAAACCTTCCCTGGACGGTGGGTTGGGCGTGGTGGTCTGGTCGCCTGGACACCTCATTTACCAGACCTAAACCCTCTCAATTATTTTCTGTGGGGCCACATTAAGAGCCAAGTCTACGTGACGCTGGTCGAGACAGAGTTGGAAGTACAACAATGTATTACGAATGTTTGTGAACAACTGCGTGAGACACCACCACTAGTGTTTCAAAGAGTGCGGAACAACATGCTTCGGAGCTGCAAAGCTTGTGCTGAGGTACGAGGGCAAAAGTTTGAACAACTGTTATAAAGATTTGCCTTGTTCGACACACTTATTGTGCGCATATGCTTAAAAACCTGGCACCCACATTTGCCATATTTTGTTTTTAATTTGGCTATCATTCACCCTCTCAGCCACTGGACTGGCACCTCGGAGCGCGCACTATTCAAATTTGCCCACTTGTGTTTGTCCCTGCACCTTTATAGGGTGCTATTTCTGGGCGAATGTTCTCCAACAAATAATGTTTCTTTCCATGTGATTACAACTATTCATACCCAAACATCCTGTATAGACATTAACTAGCAGGTATTTTTAATAACACCTGTATGGATGTTAACTCGCAGGTATATTTAATAACTTAGGACTACCGTTAATTGTAACAATTATTCAACACCCATGTATTTAATGAGTAAACATAGCAAATAGCAACGTTCTGAGTAGTGGAACACAGATGTTATCATTTTACAATCCCATCATACAAAAGCATATGGTAATGTTTGCATTGATTTGCAGCAGAATGATACAAAACTGGCCGAAAATAGAAACTAAACTTGGCTTTTTAAGTTTTTTCTTTTAACTTTAAACTGCCTATACTTAAATTTGAACATTTTTTTCCTTTCATTAAGTTTTTGTGAAAACTTCAAGTTTTACATAGTACCCTTATGTTAGGTATTAGCTTTATTTTTCTTTTGATTTTACCAGTAATACAATGTGAAATAAATTTTTAAGATTTTCTTCAAAGGTTAAATTCATTTACTAAGTCAATTTAGGTTAATATTTTTTTGTCAAGAGTTACAGTTAATAATATATTTTTAAGAAAACGAGTTGAACGTTTATTTCAAAAGTCTAATTTTAAGTATCCACAGTAGTTAGTTCAGTTTTTGGAGAAATTAATATTAAAAATGCTAGACAACTTTAAATGTCTAAAAATTAAATTTTCTAAATGAACTCTCTTGACAATCGCTTCTTTTTCTAAATTTCAATAGTTATAAAAAATATGAATTTACGTAGTTTTGGTATTGCTATTAAATTATTCTACCCCATTTTATTAACATTTTGCTTTCAAAGCAATAAGGGAATGCTTTGAAGTTATAATAAATATGTCTGACGTTCAACAAATGATTATTATTTATTATGCTAATAAATCAGCATCAGCTATAATTTATTAATTCCATTTTATAATTTTTATGACATATGTCCTAGCAACATATTTTCCTTCAAAACCAATTTGATGTTGGCTAATTTAGAGAAAGATGGTTTATTATCTTACAGGGCTACTTGTTAGCGTAACAGTATTCAGAGCAGTGAATGAATATACTGTAACCTACTAGTCCAGGAAATTAATGTGTCATGTTTTTATGAAGTGTTAAAAAAAGTTGAGTATATTTCCTTCCCATAATATACATCCAAAAACAGTAAATATTCTAAATCAGTACAAACAGTTCACAGAAATATCCAAATTAATTTTTCTATGTAAATCACATTATTTGGGTAGCAGCATATGTGGAGCTACAAATTTTTCATGTTAACATACATTTTCTCTTGTTTGTGTTTGACATACTGTTTTTTATTCAATTTTTTTTTCCAGCTGTGGCAACGAAAACTGGTTATTCATTTAAAGTTTTTCTCAATCTTATTATGTTGGGAGCATCAATCTAAAACTAATTTAACATAGTATGCTGTTATCTACAGGCTTAATGATGTGAAAATATAGTCAGAGTGCTCACAGAATTAGACAAGCTGTCCAATAATGGTTTATAATATATTTGATGTCACCATTGTAGCATTGCAGGGTTATGTTTTTGTTTTCTATTTTTTATGTAAGTTAAATTAAAGCAGGTATTGTAATTAGTCTTTTTCGGTAATATTATAACAAAAGGTGCTTACAGAAACTACTTCGGATCCACTTGATAGCGAGTAAATAGGTCAGAAATGTCATGCGTTAAAGATCTACCGGCCCTCAAGATCTCAAAATGTTCAACTCAATCCCGTCACCAGACCTTGCTCGGGAGAAGGGTAGATAACAACCAGCGGACGATAGAAAGATAAGTGCGCGTAAAAAATAGACACCTGGATGTGTACATAATAGAAAATATGTTGTAAGGCAGTTTGAATGCATGTTCACGGAAAAATATGTCAGATCGTAGTATTTTTGTTGAACAAGAAGTCTGGAGCAGTTTATCAAGTAAAAATGAACATTAGCTTTGTTGTAAGTTCTGGTTTTTCCAGTTAGTTTTCACATAGTTACTGTTTTCTACACTGTATTTTTTCATTACGCTCTAGAGAGGTCAGTGGTATTGTGGTCACGCGACGTCAGTCTGCCATTAGGAGTGCAGCCTGGGGTGGCATGTTTGACCCCCTTCTAGAGAGATTTACCTCACTCCTGAGTCAATTCCTGAAACAGTGATGGCTTTTTTAAAATAAGTAACAATGAAGCAGAGGAAGATCAGAGTTACTACAGTGGATCTGGAAACCTCTGTATCTTCTACAAACGTTAACTACACGTCTGTCTAGAAGGGCTGACGTGCAGCACCGTATACACACACTGCATTAGTCAACATAGAACAAACCCTACTGGTTGCCACAACAGATGCATTCTTTCCTTAATATACAGCAGCAATTTAAAAAGTTGTGTTGCACAGTACTTTTTATACTACTACCAGGTAAGTCAACCTTATCTTATGACGTATTCCAATGAACTACAATGAGTGCGCACTCAGTATGCACAAAAAACTGAAAAAGTTCGGTCGTCAAGTGATTGCCCGCAACAAGTTTGTATTGTTTATACCTTAACAACTGGAACACGCCGCACTTTGACTGCAAGACACTTACGACAACAAATTATTTTCAACATAAATTGTTTTATACCCAGACATTCTTAAAAATCTGAAATGCAGGTCCACAGTGTTTGCAAAGTTATTTTTTCTTCCATTTTTTTTTTGACCAAGAACTAAAAGTATTTAAGTACTCATGAGCTACTCATCATTACTAACCATATTGTCATTGTAATAACAAATACGATTACCACGATAACAACAATATTTTCGCTATATATTGATATTTTTATATTACTCAAATGCCGGACATTTGAATAATATAAAATGTTAGACAACTGTGTTATTTCTGCCATTTATATTACAGAAATAACACCACAGCAATAATTTATTAATTGTTTACATGTCACAGGTCGCCGCTATACTTGCACTTGACCAACCACACTGTCTCTAGAGCCAGTGCAATACAACTTGCTTGCGGTGCGCACCTGAGTGCAAGTCAACCATTGAAACACGCAACACTCGCTCAGTGCGCACCAAGTTCAGTCGAGTGCAGTCATAGGAATATGCTATTAGTGCCACATAATCAACACAACAGGTGAGTGTGTGTCGTGTGTAACATACAAAGTATTTTGTTTCCCATTTTGTTATAATCCATAAAATTCAGATCCACTGCAAGATAAACTACACAAATGGTTTGCAGAAAGTTATAATACTTTATTGCAATAACACTTCAATAAAAAATATTGAACAGAATACAGGGAACAGAAAGTAATTTCTATATAAACTCAGCTCATACAATACAAAATACAGATAATAAAATCCAAATTACTAACAGATTAACATACCAAAATAACTAGCAATCTGCAAATAACATTAATATAATTGACTTGAAATTAATTTTATTGCATCAAATGCATAAGAAACATTAACACAAATACAGTAAAGAAAATTTAGTTGTTTATCCATTTATCAAAAAATAAAACAACTTTAAACATTTCAACAGCCAATATAGGTAACTATTACATCACAGGCTTTTACAGTCATCGACAATATCTTGACTTTTGAATTAGAAACCACATCATAAATTTTTCCTATGACATTTCATCAGTTGTTGCAACTGTCATCCTAGGAGTCTGATACGTATCTTTAGGAATGACAGCTGCAACGACCTATGAAACATCATCAAGGAACAAACTAATGACTTGGTTCAAACCCAAAAGCCAAGAT
Organism: Medauroidea extradentata; assembly: GCA_003012365.1. Classification (NCBI taxonomy): domain Eukaryota; kingdom Metazoa; phylum Arthropoda; class Insecta; order Phasmatodea; family Phasmatidae; genus Medauroidea; species Medauroidea extradentata. Next base: position 5,726 of record PNEQ01069168.1, on the reverse strand, counting down.
GGTAATGGTACCTAAGTATTTCCTAATAACCCTTCCTGTAAATAGATGTCCAGAAGATATGGACAAAAATACAACTCCTACTATTTGTAGAATACTACGTAACAACACACCAAAATAAAAACGTATTTATAACTAATTTTCACTCGTCTGTAACTAGACATTGCCAAATAATTTGAGAAATGTTGAATACACAAACTTAACCATGTCTTGCTAACATGAAAACAAAATGTAGGATTGCCGTAGAACTGATTCAGAGTTACCGACATTATATGTAAAACACAAGAATTTCTTCCGTAAAACACAGTAAAAATGGTATCATAGCCTAAAATTAACTACATACAGACCCTGTTCTCGGATCTACATATTTCTGTACATCGAATACACAAAGTAACATAGGCAGGTTGTGTATAAACTATAGTAGGCCTACATCTGGCAACGATGAACTATTGTGTTAACATCACTACTAATATGATGCTGTGAACATTTTCACGAATTTGGAATTCTAAAAATATAAATGATGCACTGATAAGTTCAACAAATTTCCTTTAACAGTTATACAGTTTCTTCTTATATATTTACAGGAATGCTCGAGTTAAAATATCTGTAAGCACATAAGCCTGGCTGTGAGTCTGAGTTTATGAACTTTCAATCACTGTTTGTTTACATGTGCAGTTAGAATGCTTTTGCATACCAACAAGTGGTCACGGTTGAATAGTAAGTATTTAGGTGACTTGCTACACAGGAATACTCTCCCACATATCTTGTACAACTAACTTAGTGAGATTTGTGTTTCCTTACATGCAGTTTTAGATAATCTCTCCTCATGAAAGACATTTCGCAATCATCACACTGATACGGAAGCTCACCTGTGTGTGTTCTTCAATGACAGACAAGAGCACATCTATGACGAAACCGTTTACCACACTCGTTACACCCATGTGGTTTCTCATCACTATGTACAATGGCATGACTATCGAGCAATTGTTTCCTGCTGAATGTTTTCCCACATTGTTCACAGGAATATGGCTTATTCCTATGATGAACACCTTGCAAATGTGAAACAAGGCTTTGTCTTGTTCTTAACATCATGCCACATTTATCGCAACAGAACATGCGTTCCCCAGTATGTGTCCTCAAATGTGAGTTCAGGTGTGTACTCTTGACTAAATGTTTTCCCACAATGTTTACAACTGTAAGGTTTTTCTCCAGTGTGTTGTCTTACATGAATGGTTAAACTAATTTTGTGTCTGAATGTTCTCCCACATAATTTGCAGCTAAATCCAGTGTGAATCCTTGAGTAAAGATGAAGGTCATATTTCCTGGAAAATTTTTTTCCACACACATTACAGGAAAATGGCCGTTCAGTGTGAGATTTAGCATGCTTACGCATGGATTGTTTGTCCATAAACAATTTTCCGCAGAGATTACAGCTATACTGCTTTTCCCCGGTATGTTCGCCAGTATGTGATCTTGTATGTGAGGCAAGCTGTGTACTATGTTTAAATGTTTTGTGGCATAGTTTACAACTGAACGGCCGTGCACCAGTATGTACTCTTAGGTGAGTGTTCATATTCGACTTCTGTATAAATGTTTTCCCACAGTACTCACATTTGTATGGATGTTTACCAGTATGTGTCCTTTCATGTTTTTCGAGACAACTTCTGTTTGTAAAAGTTTTTTGGCAGTATGTGCATTTATAAGGTTTCTCAATGGAATGTGTTCGAACATGACTTCTGAACACGTATCTTCTTGCAAACTCTCTGTTACATACCTCACAGATAAAAGGTGGTTCCCCATCATGTAACTTTTCATGAGCACCAAGGCAGCTACTACTTTCAAAACTTTTATGACATAAATTACAAACAAATGGATTTTCTTTGCAATTGGGTCTTGCATGTTGTTTCAGGTAGCTGTTATCTTTAAAAGATTTCCCACAATTCTTACATTTAAATGGTTTCTCAGTGTTGTGTACCTTCAAGTGGTCATCAAGATGATGTAGCTGTGAAAATTTCCTTGTACAATGCTGGCAACTATATGGTAGTTTCACATGTGTTTGAATGTGTTTCTCGAGATCTCGTTTGAAGCATGACGATTTGCCACAGCGAGCACAAAAATACAGTTCCTCCCTTGTATGTATTTTCATGTGGATTCTAAGGTTATTTTTCTTCAGAAACACTTTACCACACGTGTAACAAGTGAATGATTGCGCAGCATGTGTTCTGATGTGGTAAGTGTAGTCAGATTTACTCAAGAAAGTCTCGCTACAGACACTACACTGATGCATCTGACTGGGACTGTTCGATGGTTCAGTAATGGTTTGAGGTGCGACAGTCTGGCTGGTGATGGAGCTAAGAGTGTCATGTGAGCTATCTCCACTGTCATGTAGGTTAGAGTGTCTGGACGCTGCTGAAACATTTGACTCTCTCTCTTCTGTAAGAACACTTTGTTGTAACAGAGTAGTGCGGAGTTGTTGTGTACGAACGTTGTCTTGTGTCCGAGATGTCTGGTCTGTTGTCTCTTCAGACTTGGCAACAATGTTCTTCTGAAATGTAATGCCAGATCAGGAAACATTACTACAGCTCAACCTTTTTATACAACATTAATACATTTTAGTATAATTATCACTGAGCAACCCATAAAGAACAGTAATGGCTTTCAAAATTTAATACCACGTACATCATTATATAGAATATAGGAGGGAGGGCAGAGCAGTATTAAACGTGAGTGGTATAAATTCACATCACCCGGAAGGTACAGCTTTTTACACATACGTTAGATAGGATTGATTGAGACAGTCATAGCTACCATCTTCCACAGGTCAATACAACCATTGCTGCAGATACTCCACTGTGTAATGTGACATGACAACCTGAAGACAGCCAATCACAGAGGGCCAGTCTCTACCTTCGCTACAGTGAGGAAGATCAGACACAGGGTGCTAGACAGATAGTGCACAAGTACGGTGTGACTAGACTGCTAGTGTATAGTTCCTATCTAGAGCCCACCTACCACAACTGTACCGTGTCGGATATCTGAGAAACTGGCAGTGTATTCATCACCCGCTACAAGGCAGTACAGTACATTGACGAGCCAACTAACCATACTCGCAGAAAGTCTGCTACCAGATAATGGGGATATGAATTATCGTACCTTGGCTGATATACACTGACCCAAGTCAGTTAGCAGATAAACAAGAGCTGGATTCATTTCTGTATATTGTATTGTCTTTGTGTTATACATTTCAGTGCTTGAACCTCACTTTAACCTATATTGCATGTTATACCAAAAACACAACTTGTTCAAGAAATTTTAAGAAATTAATACGAATCATTGCTTCACAGATTTTGAAAGAGAAGAGTTTGCATCAATATTGGTCCATAATTTACAGAACTAAACTGGATACAGCCTGAAACTACATCTACCCTCAAAACCTGTAATCAGCATGGAATAACATCTTGGAAAGTAAGAGGCTGAAGCAATTATTTGCTTGGTTGAGTGTGGACCATTTACAATTTTTATTAATTTTGCAGATATGTTTTTCAATCATAGGTTCTTTACAGTTTATTTCCTTATTTATAATTTCTCTTATTAGTTGGCCAAACTCACAAACCAAGGCACTATTTAAAATGAGCAAAAGCACAGCATAATAGAAGAGGCTCTAAAATTGTGTGTTATTTTTTACTTTTACCTGTGGAGTTTCAAGAAGAATTTCTGCATCTTAGGTATTTCTTTGAAGTAGTGATGCCACAACAAAAGCCCTGGAACTGTGAAATACGCTATTTTTCTAGTTGTATGTGATCATTTAACGTTCGGTGAAAGCCTCAACTGTACTCCCTGTTAAGCACTGTGTTAATTTACATCTCCTTATTTCAGTGTTTTTGTACAAAACCTTTTTGTAAGATTAATTTCATCAGTATGTTTGTATTTTTATAAGACCACGACTTGTTTTAGAAGGTATTTTTCTTAACAGTCCAAATTACCACTGTATACATCACTCTTTTGAAGGAAGGAATATGAATTAATAAATATTGAAAGAAGAATTATTTTTTGGCTAACATGTGTAATTTACATCACTTCCTGACAGAAAGGTGGTAATGTTGGCATGATTCTGCCAACCAACAAAAAATAAAGGAAGTGACTAGTATGTATGTAGCATGTGTTCTGAAAGTTTTTCATGATATAATTTTCATTGCAAAAACATTTACACACTACATGCCAACTTCTCCTACCTACATCAACAGTGCCCATGACCGCTGTTCCAATCAAGTTCCAGACTTGATTTTTAGTCCATTAAATTATTTTCACTACAACAGGTTACTCAGAGTGACGGAGCAAAATTCTCCTGTCTTTATATATCCACCTGCTATAAGTAACAGGTTTTGGAGAGCAAGTGCCTTTTTTTGTTTAAGATTAAAGGTGCGAGTAAATAAAACAAGAATAAACATTTAGTTTAATTTTTTTTGTGCAAATACAGTATAAAATTTTTTTATAATTCATAAATGATGAATCACAACTGAGCTAGAACAGGTCAAGAAACATTTGAAAGCCTACAATGTCCTGTGGTGATAAGTGTATCTTTGTGTTGTCCAGTCCACGGGTGAGCTGAAACTGTACTTCGTCACCTCAACGTACATATGCTGAGCCTTGGAAAGCTGCAAGTGTGTATTAGGCAATTTAATTTTTTAAATTAACTACCTTGAAAACCATATTTTTTTTATATCCAATAGCTATCATGGAATGAGAATAGATATATGTTTGGTTTTGTCAGACCATTCTATCCCCTCTGTTATTTATTCAATTTGGTGAGCTGATGATAAAGGCTAACACACTGAACTCCAAGTATAATTTTTTTAAATGTCAATTTGAAATTTTTTTTTATATATTTGACCTATAAATAAATATTGAAAATGTAATTTGTTTTTCGTCTCATTTTTCCTTGTGCATTGCGAGGGATAGTTTTTAATCTTACTGCTCGCTACTTATTGTAGCAAGAGCTACGGTTGAATCAGTTGCAAACTGTAATGCCAGGCAATTAAAGATTCAAGTTTTATGTCAAGTAAAGTTACTTTTCCTTCTCATAAAAATACATTCAAAAACATCAAGAATCTAATTCAGCACATTCAGTTAAAAAAAAAAAAAAAAAAAACATCCAAATGAAAGTTTTAATATAAATCTCACAATATGGTCAGTAATACAACTGATTATCACAATTCTCGACTTTTGGTGACCAGCGTTGCTGTACATACACAGTGCGCTAGGCAACACAGAACTAACCCTACTGGTTGCTACAACCAACTTTTCATAACAAGTAGCTGCTTTTCGTGGTTGTGTTGAAAGTACTTTCTGCACTCTTGCCAGGTTAGCCAACATGATCTTCAACAACTGACTGGGTGTGTACATAACACACAGCTACAGTTCACAGTTTCTTAAACTCTACAGACATCAGACCCATTGCCAGGTAAACTGCGTAAGTAGGACTTGCATGAAATAAATGAATTACAAAGTTACAATATGTAATGACAATTACTGTATTGTTGCGTGCCATGTTCCTGGAGGCCAGTGGTCGGCGGCTGTTTCGTAACACCTTGAGGGCTGGCCGATGACTCAAAGCCCGGGTGGCTCATAGTGGAAAACCCGCCTAAACTACGTCATAGATACCTGTCCCAACTGCGTCTTAACCCTTCGAGGGCGGCAGACGTGACTACTGGCACATCCGAAACATGATG
>PNEQ01069167.1:0-21362 GCA_003012365.1 Medauroidea extradentata | reverse complement strand
TTCATCATGTTTCGGATGTGCTAGTAGTCACGTCCGCCGCCCTCGAAGGGTTAAGACGCAGTTGGGACAGGTATCTATGACGTAGTTTAGGCGGGTTTTCCACTATGAGCCACCCGGGCTTTGAGTCATCGGCCAGCCCTCAAGGTGTTACGAAACAGCCGCCGACCACTGGCCTCCAGGAACATGGCACGCAACACTACCAACAAAGTCATTCAGTTTGTCAAACCTCAGTAATTCTGCAACGAACATACGGATTCCAGAATGCTGTATTTCTGATCGCCTTGGGAATGCACACAAATTAATTTTAATACGTTTAAACCAGTTTGGTGCGCCTGTCGCCACGACCAGATAATAATAAACACTGACCTCGATATAGATGGCCGAGACACGTGGAGATGGTGGTGTTGACCTTAGACCAATAGCCCGTCGTTTCGGCCTCAAAGACAAGCAGCTGGCTCCGTCTATTTCCGTCGCAAGAACGTCCACCACCAGCGGCGTGTTCCTCCTAGATGCGGTCCTCCATACCACTTCTATATTATTAACAACCATGGCTGCTTAGCTGTTAAGATGGAATGGGATAACACGGAACACTAATACACGTCAACAAATCTTCCGGGGTGGGGGGGGGGGGGCTATTCTGTGAATTTTTCAGTCTCTTATACGATCATTAAACAAATACTAGATATATTTACGACGAGAATTCGTACTCTCATATAAACATGGCGTCATGACTGTCTTTTAAATATATCGTAACTCTCTACATATATTAATAAAGACCAGGTCCTATGGTATTGTTACGAAAGGTTTTGAAAATGGCCGACATTCTAAGCTGCGTTACTTCTACAACCATCCTTGTTGATGAGCAAATCCGACTGTTATGTGGCTGGGGAATGAGACAAACTACCGACACAAACGACACGAGTGGACTGTCTTGAGACAAGGAGTGTTGGCCAGTCCGGATACTTGCGGGCTCATGGATGATAAAGCTTTCGTCTTCACAAAGGACACTGAGCAAGCAGCGTGGAATGCACTAGAGAATATGGTCACGAAGTTTCTAAGGAACCATAAAGATACCTACTCCAGAAGCTTAGTACAAAACATACTGACAAATGTATGTTGTCCATGAGTTTGGGTAAAGTGCACCTCTTGGTGTGGCTCACTTTGACTTATTCAAGAAAACCCCTCCTACCTTGTACGAAGAAGAGGGTGAAAGGTTCCCACAGGAAATTAAAAACATGTAACGACGGCATCGGAGAAGGTGTGAGCTCAACCATGACGACGGAATATCACTGGATGCTTCTCAGAGACTTATCTCAAGTTACTAACAAAAGGAAAAGCTGTCGAAGAAGCTTATAAAAAACTGTAACAATCGATCGCTGTAATTCGAAATTTGATTTTTATAACATTGGAAATTCACTTTTTTCGTCCTCGAAATATCATACAATACTTTTCTTTTAAATAAGTTTGTTAATATTTAACTCTGCTTTGTGAGAAAAATCTCTCACATGGTACAGAAAGACGGGTGTCGTTCCGATACTACGCACCGAAAAAGATTTATATCAGTTATTGCTGTCAAGACAATTTTCAAAAAGCTTCAAAACTGCAAGCATGTGTAATCAATCGAATACATTTATGTTATGTGGCTAGGTTATGTTTTACTAACTCTTAAATTATTTTGAAGATCATTGTCATGTGTACAATTACAAATAACTAAAAAAAAAAAAACTTATGACGATACATCCTAACGTCAAAAAACTAACACTAACTATAAAAAACGGCATCACCAGCCCTCGTTTGTCCTTTAGGGGCGGTAAGTTGCTCTACACCCTTAATTCGTTTACGTAATTATTTTCAGAGTCGTGCCCAATTAGCTTCTTGAATCTGCGGCTATGATTAGAGGCCATTGTTGCACGCCTCGGTGCAAGTGGGTTTTTCTTTTATTCTTTTTTTTTTTGTCGTAACGAATCTCGACGACAATTCCTCCCTCTCGTAGAAATTTCTTCCAATTTCTGCCCCCACTCGGCCCAGGGCGACCCTAGACCTGGAGGGCACTTGGTTGTCCCCTGAATGCTCGTTCCTGAGTCCCCCCCCTCCACTTCCACCATGCTACTGCTACAGGGAGCGCTCACCCTCGCCAGAGTATGAGCAGTAGAGTGGAACAAGTACACTGCCGTGACTCCCTCAGGGGAGTTTTAATGATTAAACTAAACATTATTTCCATCACATTCAGGGGCGAAGCCAGTGGGTGGGGTCTGGGGTTTCTAACCACCCCCTCCCCCGAATTCACATTAAAAATAAAAAAAGCTAATAATAATATTAAATTGTTACAAATAATTTGACCAGTATAATATTCAATGTGTTCCGTAAGAAAAACTGCTATAATAGCACTTATTGCATCGTGAAATTCAGATTTTCCCGTGGGAGGGACCCCATGCCTCCCGCTTGTTCATTATATTATTCTCAGGATAAATCCTCATCTTACACAAATCCTGGCCACGCCACTGATCACGTTGGTTTCAATCGAATCATATACAACTGAGGTGTTGCTGCTAAAGTTCAGAAGTAGAAATTTACCACAGAAAAGATCTGTAATCCCATAAGAACAGCTGAAACCAACTGATAATTGTCAGCTTGATTTAACTTTCAAATTACATTTTAACTGGTTATTTTTAAGACAAAGAAAATTCTCAAGTTTTTGGAACGTAACCGGTGTTTTAAGTGGAGCTGTGTTTACACTTCTCTTAATTATTATTTCGCCATGTTATACTTCAAAAATTTATCCATGTCAATTGAAATAATCAACATAGCAAAAAAAAACACCAAGCGCAATGAGTATTCCGGTTGGCTGTACTAAAGCAGTACCTAACCATCGCTATTGTATACACGGAATAGTTGAGTGTGTGATGCAAACTACTTCTCGCAGCTTAAATACTTATTGTATAAAACCCTTCAGAATTCGGCAACAGTCGGGCATGCTCGGCTTCACTCGCCGGCAGCGGCGTGAAGTGTTTACGAAAAATAACACGCTAGAGTATGGTCACGGGAGTAGGTTTTGTCTTCCACCAAAGGTTAGTAAATTGTCACCCAATGCGTTCTAGCAATTTAGTGTTTTAAAGTGTCGGGAACTAAATGTAAGGCAATTTGTTAAACATAATACTATATGCAGCGGCAGTAGACGATTTCTTATGCTCTAGAACCAACTGAAGGGTAAACATTAAAATTACATTATTAAGGGTGCCGCCTTCCCGCGCGTCAGAGGCTCAGAAGCGTCGGATATATATAAGGGCGACACTGAGGCGCTCATCAAGTGCCACATAGCCACAACGAGTCTAGCACTGAACTAGCTAGCAAGATTCCCACCGATCCATTTTTACTGACCATATAATTATATTGGTGGTGTGTCCGCAGCAAAGCTCAGTGAAAGTTTCTATGCGAGTTCTGCACACATCCGGGGAGTACATTTTGAAGTACGGGAGTCTTAAGCCACTTTTTAGATGTGTTGGAGGACTCAGAAACAATGTTCATAATGAACATGGTGTCAACATTGGCATTTCGTCCTTGTCGGGAGTGTTTTCTCTTATCGTACGTTGGCACTACGGGCGCATGTGTAATAGTTTTATTTCCTTGCACATTTGAACGCATTTGAAGCGCGTGGTAGGCGGTGCATTACGGTTGAGGAAATGTGTAACCTCTCTGGACACGTCACTTAATGTGCGCGTTCAAGATACACTGTGCAGTCGATGGGAACCTACAAAACAAATATGTTGTATTCAGTTGGTTTTATTTTAGTATTGTTGCATTGAAAATACACGGAACTACAAACGGCAATTCGCTGCCAACTATGTAAGTAATATGGTAACTGTTGTTTATGTTTAATCATATGCAGTAACGGCTAGTGATTTTTTTCAAAGGTTAAATCTTATAAGTTTCTCAGGTTGTCTATCGTTACCATTCTATATAGACAGCACTCCAGTCGATCGGGAACTATATTTTCAAACGATTGGGAAAGACTCAACTCGAAATAACTATTCTAAGTGCAGTGTCGGTCGCCTCTCTTAGGCAAAGTTCGGGTTATCGACTTCTCCATCTGTCAGTTTCATCCACCATCTTAACTAACAGTTAACAACCAATTGGACAAAAATAAATACTTTAAATTTTGACGAAAAAAAGTACAGGAAAAAAACTTTTCAGCCGAACATCACTCTCGTAAGTTCAATGTCTTGATCTATTATTAAGAATGTAACTTGCTGATGTTGGGACTATTTTTACAAACTATTTACATGGGATATTTTGTGCGCAGTGTATTTACAATATTTTTCGTTTGAACACACCTATCCACACAAGACGGCTGCTTACTCACTGAATAATAAAAAATAACAGAACATTTTGTAGTAAATTAAAAATTCTAATTATATATATTTGTTTGTCTTAATACAAGACAGTGCTCAATTATACAACGCACGAAGTCCTGTCCAACCAATTACTGGCGAATTATTTATTGTTACATTAACATGACCATGTAAAACGATAAATAAAAAAAGCATAGAAATATCTTCTGAAAATTAATTTCCTTATTAGTACCTACATTAAAATAAACTCCACACAATGTAGTACATATTAAAAAAATCTCTCGTTTCTGTGAAAACTCGAACTTCAAAAGTATATATTCCGGGTAGTAACATTCCAACGATGCTAGCAAAACGTCTACATTATCACGTGAATGTTCAAGAGCCACAACATTCTACTACCTAACATGATACTTGTATTGAGTCAATAACATACGAGTTTGCACAGTTTTAGCACACTGAATATTATTTAAGGTACAGTAAAATGCATTTCATATCTCGGTAATATTTTAAAAGCGGGTTTGGTCGGTATGCACACATCCTTCAAAAGTACTCACTTTCATCGGGGAAAATATTTGTAATATAAAATTACCGAGACCTTAGTTGTATGCGAAAATCCAGACTGTCGTAATAGCACGATTACAAACTATATAAAAAATTAATTACTGGTAGCAGACAACTTGTGATATTTAAAATGTGCTTCGTAATTTACTCTTATACAGCCATTACTCTAACACAAAAGGACTACATAAATATATAAAAGAACAACATAAATAAATCCTAAAAATAATTAGGTTATTGCGTTGTAATATTACAATGTATTCTAAGATAGTAGGCTAAATTAATAAAAATACAAACTCTCAGAAATTTTAACCTAAAGTATAACATGCTTTAGGTTACGAAGCCAACATGTTAACAACAAACATAACTGCACACTTTCTACTGGGAGACTAAAATAGCTATGTTTAATAACAAACTTAATGTTGTGTCTATGTTAAATATCTTTTAGTGGGTGCACATACATTGTAAAGTGTTTAACAACGTTTAATAAGAGGGGATGTGAAAAATATTGTGCATGATGTAATATTACGAGCATCAAGCCACTCCCTCGTCAGCAATGTGGTATATAATATGTGAGATACTGTTTTAATAACTCTTTGCCGCACTTCAAACTATGGCTCTAACAAAACACTACTGTTATTACACCCAGCATAATGTTTAGAGAGCGCATATGCATTAATATTGTACCGATTTGTAATAAACGTAACCTTTGAGTTTAGGTCTGCCATGTTTGTTAACTACACTTCCCGATTTTGAAGCAGCTCTCGATAGCAACATAGCACTCGAGAACTCCTGATCGGGTTGAAACGAGAATCGAAAGTAACCGAGACACTGCATTTAACTTAGAACAACTAAAACATGACATTTCCCAAGAACCGTTATTTAACGATCGAGATGTCGATTCCGAGAAACTGAGAATCAAGTCCCAGGTCTGCCCAGAACATGGGCATCCACCGCTACGAGTCCATCCCAGACCAGACACGGAGACAACCTTGCCGTGGGGCTTGTCTGGTCTCCCGTAGTACTACCTAACTTCCGTGGCACTAATGGGCCTTCCACACTGATCTGGTTATACTTGCAAGCAAGCCCTGGGCGGTCATGCCGCCAAATATCTTACAAGGTCAATATAGGAAACTCATAAGAAAAACATAAGACATGTTTGGTTCCAGCTCCCGCCGATAAGAGCGCTGCTCCTGCAGTAGCAGATTGATCTATGGGTAGGTTTAGTTTTATATCTTGTTATTTATTAATTTAAATGTAATCGTTATTTTATTATATAGACACGCTCTTTTAATTATTATTTTGATAAGTTTAAGTTTAAAATATTTACTAACACATTCTCATACTGTTTGACTAAGAGAAATTTAGTCCGTAAATTTGTAACCACCATACGAATGCGAATTTTGCGAGTGTTTCCAGCTTTTTCCGTTGGTAACATGTCTCGCGCTTTAACAATATTAAAGAGTTGTAGTTTCCTATATTGTCCTTTTACAGTGTTTGATGCCGCTATCCGAATTTCTTCAAACTGATACGTCAAACTTTTGGGCCCAAAGGCCCGAGAGCTTGGTAGTCAACCTCCTCACCTCATGGATTCACCTTGGAGCCATCTATGGCAGAAGCCATCAAGGCAGACCAGACGAGACCTGAGAGCATATAGGGCAGGCACGCCAGAGACTGTATTGGTTGTAAGCAGCAGCAGCAAGCAAGCCCCGGGCTTGCAACACTCCTCGCCTACATAACGTCCTCAATAAGAAGTGGATCAGTGATCCCAGGCAGCAGTAGCAGCGCAGGCGGCCAGCCAGCTGTGTGGGCGGGACAATTCAACTGAGCTGACCCGAGAACAGTCCGCCCACTCGCTCTTACTACACTTCGCTGGCGAGACTGCACTAGGACCTTGTAACTGGCACACGGAAGTTTCCTCCTTCCGCCGGACAAATTAACGAGAAATGATGTTTCAATGAAAAACAACAAAATTAAATTATGCATCTATAATAATTAGAGACGATGGTTTATCACGCGAAAACTTGACTGTTTGCTGGGTTTCAAGGCACGTTCAGCTTACCAGAAGATTACTAGCTTTCGCATGTATTTGGGGCTGTTACCCTGTTTGACTGAACTAAGTTGTATCAGACGTACACCACCCAATCATACAAGTCGCAAGAAACTACAGCGTTTTCAAGGGTATGTCAGCACAAAACATTTTCGCGATATACCATCATTTCTAATAATCAGACATGTCATTATCAAAACAGTTAGTATTATGTATAATGTTCAAGTGCAGTGAAGAGTTTATGGTCAGCATTCAACATCTCTAGTTACATTGTTATTATTGGCTCAGTGACTTCCAGAAGGTGTCAAATACAACCAAGGCCAATTGCAAACGTGGCACGAACTTATAGTTGTTACAATTCTAGCATTTGCCCAAAAGATAACATGAATTTTTCAGGTCTGTATCAATCGTCAATAAAACCTGAACCACTAGTAATTATACTACGAGTATATATTATATGTAGACGGGAAAAATATTTTGTTGGTATTTACAGTGGCGTATCGCGGTCGTGTTCCAAGGCACGCACTAGAAGCTCCGACTATACACTTTGAGCACGTGGAATCAATGTGCCTACCTGACGTATCCAATAAACATGTGCTGTGTAGACCGAGGTTTATTACTGGACAATACGTGCATTTCCTCTTGTGCGATGCTGGCAGAAGTGTGTACCTGCTCATACTTGGCTAATGGTATCACATACAACTCAGTGTTGAGTACAGTCACTGCTTATCACCGAACGCCTTGGAACACGACCACGTTACGCCACTGGGTATTTACACTGGAAAATATAGTTTGTGGTCACCACAAAACCATTTTGTTGACACTAAAATATTGTGGCTACCACAGAATTATTTTGTGGTTGCTACAAAATATAATTTTGCAGGGAAGACTATCTACAAAATTTTTCTTTCAATGTAGGGACCTAAAACATTCGCGTTTTTGTTTTGGGCATAGGGTATACAATTCAAAAAGTAAAACGGACTGCATTAAGCAGAAAGGTACGAAACCACAGTTAACTAAAACTGAGATGTTCAAGGTCAAACTTTTCTGTGTGTATCTAAACCTTCTATAAACCACTTTTTTTTTCCGGGCTCTTATTTTTAGTCAAATATCGTGATTTAGTATTTCTTCTTTTTCTGAGACGTTCTTCGGACCTTCTCCTTCTACGTGATATGGTTATCTCCAAATTATTCAATTTGTGCGTTCGTTCCTTTCTGCTTAATACCGTCCATATATGGTGTACTTCGCAACTAGTTCTTGACTCGTCTAGAGGGCTCGCAGCCAGTCAAATGCAGATGCAACCATATGGAATCACTGAATGACCAAACAGCCAACGCGCAGCAGTTATCTGATAAGTGCACGGCTATACTTGGAGGCTAGCTTACAGGTCTGTGAACCCACGAATATAATCCCGTCTCTCATTATTAGTGTATGTCTATTTATGCAGCACCAAGCGGCATTATACTTTACTTTCCAGCGAAAAATTAAAAACTGTTTTTAGACAAATAAGGGCTTGGAACCGTAAAATCCATAAAAATGGAAAACTTATCATTTTGAATGTGATAATATCCCGATCTCTGTAATAACCGAATATAAAAAATACTCGCGTTTTGATTTTAAAATAATTCTACTATCCGAAAACCTCTCGCACAGAGGTGCATAAACAGACAAAACAGTCTCACCGGATTATCATGATTCATAAGTAGTTCAGATTTGTATCGACTAATGAATATTCCAGTCGTTCGCTCGACATCTCACCTTTCCATGCCTCTTAAACATCGGAGTTACGACTCTCGTATTGTATGTTCTCTGCACTGTACGGCAACGTAAGTGCGGCGTAAAACTGGGTTCAGAAATAAAATCTTAAGGTTTATTCAAACAATAAGGAAAAGTGCATCACATCACCTCAACTGACCAATCAGGCCTGGGCAAATGTAAACTGCAGCCTAGACCAAGGCAACATAGCATGACGTCACACGCAAATGACACCATAACGGTCATGAGTTGTAGTAAAGAACTTAATGCGTGTTGTTAGACCAACTGATTCACAATAGAACGTAACTAGTCGTGTGTAGGTGGAGTGCGTGTTGACCGTGCCGCCTGATTGGTCCTCGAACTGCGTGCTGCGTGTTCAAAGTTTATTTTCAGAAACCAGTAAACGTGCGTCCACAATGCTTTATAAACAAAACAGACTTAACGCGATACTTTCCAACATTTTCTGATTTTTATTTGCTTACTTGTAACTAATTATAATTACTTAATTTTTAAATCCAGAACCAAAAGCGACAAACCATTACTTAACAGACGGACATATAACTAAGCCTATATACTAATGCAAGGCTGAAATCGGTAAATAACTAGTTTATTTCAAATTACGATTATACAGATTTAACCAAAAAAATATGTGTAAATAAATATCATCAAAACATTCCATATTTCCTATTAAGTTTTCCTTTTAAATAACGATACCAGCGTTTATGTTAAATTTTAAATATAATTTTAAAACAACTGCCCCCTTAAGACTCCCTATGTATATGATTTTAAAACACTATGCACATTGTAAGCATTATTTCTAAACCCTCGGACTGCAGTCTCCCAAAATATACGTATCGGATTAGTTCGAAATCTAAGCCTACAATCACACTGGACTTTGCTACAGTAACGTGTTCAATAAAATCACAGAATCACTGCTCGAAGTCCCACTGTAAAAACGTTACAGCATTGAGTAATGAATGTAGGGAAGGGTCGTTTTCAAACCTCATACAAAAAAAAGTTAATAATATATGACCGAGGCTCGAACCTGATGGACTGACAGCCATACTGATGTTCTTAAGAATAGGAACACGGGTCTGTCAAAAACACGACAGTTACTTACGTAAGACGTTTTCAATATTAGCTGCAGGCGGACAGAACAAGAACTGAAAATGTTGGCCGTGCGGGAGCACACAAGTGAACTGCGGTAGGAAAATGGCTGACCAAGTGTGGGGAGGGGAGGCGGCGGAGCGGAAAAGTGGGTTTGTCGCGCGACATGACGGCGTCATAGGCACAGTGGACGCCGACCAAGCGCGACTATGCGGCACGCGTCCACCCACTACTGCTACTATAGGCGGTTCGGAATAAAGTGAGCACTCGAAAAAGCCCTGCTAAAGATATATTTCCAGCCAATTCGTATCTTTCCGCGTGTAGCAGCTAACGACGGGAAAAGTTTAACTTCCTGGACACGTCACTTTATGTTTGCGCGTTTAAGATAAATTGTTCAGTCGATATGTAACTGTATAGTTTGATAAAAAAAGAAGTTAATTAATTATATAAAATACAATCATATCGCTGTCGGTTGAATTTGTTTCAGTATTGCTGTATTTAAATACGAATAAACACGGAACTATATTGTGTTATTTCGTTGCCAACCATACAAGCAGTAAGGCAACTATAGTTAATGTTGGATTATATGCTGTAACAGCTAATGATATTTTCCAAATTTTAAGTGCTAACTATATCCCCAATGACCTATAAACGTTACAAAATTCCATTTATGATCAGGAAGTTTTATACTGCGTAGGCGCTTACTCTTATAACATGCGCGA
This sequence comes from Medauroidea extradentata, assembly GCA_003012365.1. Taxonomy (NCBI): domain Eukaryota; kingdom Metazoa; phylum Arthropoda; class Insecta; order Phasmatodea; family Phasmatidae; genus Medauroidea; species Medauroidea extradentata. Next base: position 10,821 of record PNEQ01069167.1, on the reverse strand, counting down.
GAAATTCAACAAATAGCGATAACCATGTCTTGTTTGATTCAGCCTTCTTACATAAAATAGAGAAAACAATGTAAATATGACGATAAAAACCATTTATATTTCCCATCTCGACAGCAGAGCGGCAATCTCAGCGTGAGAATGATTTAATCGTGAAGAGAAAGATGGGGAATGAAGCGCCGATCACGCCAACAAGCCACGCGAGGGCGAGGCAATTTGGCGAGATTATGCCATAAAACAAATGCCAGGTATTTGTGGGCTGTGCCGCAAGTTAACTACCTGGCTTTAGCTCTTCGCTGGCAACAGCGGGCGGTGACATGATACAACCCAACCAGCATACAAGAATACTTTTCTAACTCATAACTGAGAACAGAACACTCTTTTATTCGGTTTGTGCCCAAGTAAGCCGGAGTGGGCTCTGCGTCGCTGCCAACCTTGGAGAACTACTAAAGGCCCCAATATTTTATTTCTTTTAAACAATTTCAAAAAACTAAAATATTTTTTAAGCAAATGCTTTGAAAAAATATGAGACTGTATGCAGTCATACAATACACAATTTCGCCAAAGCGTTTTTCATACAATGTACCGTTTGGTAGCAAAAAAAAAAAATTCGTTTCATTTTGGCTTATTTTGACAGCAAAATATGTGATAATTAAAAGCAAAAAAAAACCCCCCGTTTGGGGTATTGGAACAGAAAAATTCAGATAATAACGATGATATATAAGGGTTAAAACTGTAAGAATGAATTTTTGATAAACGTAGACCTATTAATTTGCGCAAAAAAAAAATGAAACCCCTGCAAAACACGACCAGCTTTAATACCACTATTTTAGTAAGTTTTATATTTAAATCCTAAAATGTATGGCAAAACCGTTGCATAGAAATATTGAAAATTGTTTAAACTATGTAACCTATTTTTTTTTTCAACATGTAAGTTTTATAATTAAAATTATAGAAACTATTGTTTTTAATCAATTAGGATACTTAGTACAAACAATTTCCAACGATTCTATATAACTGTTTTGCGACATTCGTTCCCTTTCATAATTAAAATAAATTAAACTCGAAAAAAAAAAACAGCATAAATAAGAACCTGTGGCCTTCATTTGCAGACATTGTTATATAGTAAATTTCTTCCATATTATCTGACATTTGTAAGAAGAACCAGCTAATATGGGGTTAATTCATCACGTGTCAAAAGGTGTAATTCGTACATGAAATGTCAAAAATGTTGATACGCCCTCAGGAATGCTTGAAGCTGATAATATACTGTAAATTAAAGATGGCCGTGCATCAACCGCCGTAACATAACATTTCACTTTCTCATTGTTGGTAGAACTACATATGCCGCCATTATTTTATTTATTTTATGTATAAGTTTTTTTAGACAGATTTACTAAATGCAATTTTACACCGAAGTAATGTTGTTGCATATACGGTACATCTAGAACAATACAGTCGAATAGTCCAAATGGATCGGTGGGAATCTTACACGCTAGTTCAGTGCTTGGCTCGGCTCGTTGAGGCGATGCGGCGCTTCAAGGTCGCCCTTATAGCTCCGTCACTTCAGAGCTTCTAACGCGCAGGTAGGCGGCAAACTTAACGCTTTCTTCAAATGAGCAAGTATCGGGTCTTTAATCCACTCTTCTGTCACGAGACTCAAGGGTTGGAGGGGGGAAGGAGACAAAATAAACACAGTGTCTTTGGAACTTGTTACGAGCAGTGCTATTTGTTGATACCGAACCACCATGTTTACACATCAAGGCGTACCGTTGTTGAAATGTCAGACTTACGCACCACCTTATCTCCGCCAGCAGAACGAACACGTCCGTTACAATAATGCGTTCCTTATTTCTAGGGACGGGAATGGACGACTTGAAAAGAGGCGGAGCTTCAGTCAGGTGTGGGATACAATTCCTATCTCCATGGATACCGCAGCCGAACATAACCTTCATTTAGCTGTTTGGCGTCAAATGTCCCGGATGAGATGTACGTCAAGAAAATTGATTGTTTGGAAATTGCCGTTTTTTCAGGTAAACATTAATCTTATGTATTTGCGTATCTTAACCATGAAGTAGAAACTTACTATTTTTTACCCTTGCGTGCAAATCTATGAATGCGCAACATTTTTGCTTTCTGCAATTACCAACTAACAAATCAGCATGTTTGCAAACAAGCTTTGTTTCCCACAGTACTTTTTCCCCTGCGGTGACGTCAGGGGGCGTGTACTTCAAGTCGTCCATTTTTGGTGAAAAAATTTTTGCCCCACTATGTTTCAGTGCCTTACGTGCACACCTGCAGCTCAACTTCGTGGCAATTGACAGAGTGTTTTTGTAGTTATTCATTTGACTGTGCCAATCAGTACACGGATAACTGCCACGCATCACATCTGTGATTTGCGGGTTTAACCTCCACACGCTGAGATGCAGGTGCGCACGTAAGGCACTGAAACAAAGTGATGCAAAAATCCTTTCGCGGAATTTTCTGTCTCTACTAACCTCTCTTGTAGTTTAAGTGTTCCAGGCGCACCTATGCAACTTTCACTAACCTCACAAGTAGAGATGACGGTATATCGCGAAAATTTCTTCTGCTGGCATACCATTGAAAACACTGTAGTTTCTTGTGACATGTATGGTTGTGTGATATACGTCTGACACAACGTAGCTGTCTGCAGGCCAGTAACAGGCATCAAGTATTACAACAGCGTGATTCTTATTGGCTCAGTCAAATAGGGTAACAGCTCCACGTACAAGCGAAAGCCAGTAATCTTTTCATAAGCTAAACGTGCATTAAAACTCAGCAAACAGTCAAGTTTTCCCGCGATAAACCATCATCTCTACTTACAAGCTTTTTTTTACTATGTTTATAGCAATAAAAGTAATGTGCGTACCAAAATTATATTACCATCTTATTAAAGATACAACCTCTCTTACTCGAACTGTGTTATGTAAAATCAAGTATAATAAACGGTTTAACATTCAATGCGATGCAGAAAAATTGTGTAAAATCTGTAGTCAATTATTCCTTACACTTGACATCAAAAAACGTCGATAAAATAAGGGCGTGCTTGTCTTTAATAAAATTTAAAGTCAATTTTGATGTATGTAATATTCTCATTGCTATAACGATGGTAAGATTAAACTTCATTTAAATGGTTTCAATACGGGTTGCATACATACGCCTGAAACATTGAAACTGCCTTCTACGTGCACTAGCAAGGCTAAGATATTTAAATCCTCTTGAAGGTAATTTTTCTCATCCTACACGACCGAGGAGCTATTTCGTTAAAGAAAGCCCACCAAGTGACAGAAAGCAAGCGCAAAATGCCAAATATAATAACATATTTGAAATAAAGTACTTAAAATATAACGACGTTTGCTCGAACGCAAACCACTTGTAAGTCTATGCCAGTCAATTTTCGGTAAAGTGGTTGGGTGGGATAAAATTAACTATCATTGTTAATAGTTTTCATTGTATAGCTCAAAACAATATGTCAGATGTGTAGAGGTCGGAAAAATTTCTCAGGCTCACCGACTTGTAGGCTATATAGCCTCCAAGAATATTTGTGAAATCGTGCATACAGCAGGTGTTTATTAGCTGCTCGCTGACAGTGAAATGAGCCTGTATTCAGTTACAGTTTTATTATTGGCTCAGCTACCAACTGGTAGTGTTGAGAAAGTCAACCGACAATTGTGAACATGATACAGACCTGTAGTTTCGGGAATTCCAGCTTACTCATACCATAAAACGTGAATTTTTCAGGTCTCTACGTGTATTATTGACAAAATGTTAATTCGATAAAGATAAAGAAATGGGTTAGGCCTATGTATATCCACGAAAAACAGACAATCCTGCATAAATTATGTGTAAGATAAGATTATCCAACAATTCGATGCGACAAGACGAATAAATAACTGAACGAACATAGAAAACACACACACACACACACCTGTTAAAAACTTTAAAACATGACCAAAACAACACGAATGAACACAGCAGGTTTAATCTAATGGACCGAACCTTTAATTAATAACAGAAATCCATTCCTGCAATAAAATCAAACACACGCCAGTCTAATCGTCCTAAATGGAGAAAAATGCAACGAGAAATAATCTTGTTCCATCACTTATGGACAGCAACGAGAAATCATCTTGTTCCGTCACTTATGGACAGTAACGAGAAATCATCTTGTTCCGTCACTTATGGACAGTAACGAGAAATTATCTTGTTCCGTCACTTATGGACAGTAACGAGAAATCATCTTGTTCCGTCACTTATGGACAGTAACGAGAAATCATCTTGTTCCGTCACTTATGGACAGAACATCCTCGTCTGACGGCTTGCATGTATCCTACGCTACACATATTCCAATGCACCACCGACCGAAATAGTTCGGGACAGTAACATTACGCATAATATTCATGTCTAGCACCGCATTTGTTAACAATCATGTCCACTGCTAAAGACCGGAAAACATATATATTATACTACCGATGTATTTCACTGGTATTAAAAGTACATATACCCTCTAGTGACATCTTGGTGTACCAAGGCTGTGTTATCAAGCGATGCGGACAAGTGTTAAGAGACACGTACGTTCGTTATTGAGGAATTTAATTCTGTTTTAACTATTTTATTTGGAACTGGTAAACAAAAGCTTAATAGAACACTAAAGAATATCAACAAAGTGTTTTTGCGGTAATAAAACAGATGTGAAATAGAGTATCTTCACCTTCGCCGTTGTAAAAAGTAAAGGAAGAAGTTTTATCGGGTAAAGTTTTCGTCGTATAAGCAGACAGCCATCTAAACAAGTTGAAGGTAGAGGAGTTACTGGTGCTAGGGATCTTGGTGGGAGGGGTGGGGGGCGAGGAGGGTGGCTATTACTGGAATTGCAGTATATCGTCCACAGACCTGCCAACCGCCCGCCTGTCCAACCCATTCATAACACCTCCCCCGACCATCTTCTGGACACGTGTCGGACAATCCGACAGAGAGAGAGAGAGAGAGAGAGAGAGAGAGAGAGACAGAAAGAGACTCCGATGATATTGGTTTCTGCAAGGATCGATAGAACTGACAGGAAATCTGTAGGGCCGGGCCCCCATGCCAGATACTGCGTGCAGGAAAGAGATAAATCAAGAATGTTACTGGGGTGGGGGGGGGGGGACCGAGGAAGAAATGTTCAGAACCACCAGTCATGGCTGAACGAGGGCACAAACGCAAATACCGAATGCACAGTTCCTCTACAAACAAACGGAGCGGAGCGGCAAAAACCTCCATCAAAATGCTTTTCAACTTGGCTTTTTACCCTTCACGAGTGACCTTTCCGAATGGGTGTGAGGGGGGGGGGAAATGTCAACTGTGGCTTGCATTGCTTCTGGGTGCGCGTGCAGATTACGAAACGACTCCCGAGAACATTCAAAACTGAACCTTCTGGAGGGATGGCGACCAGCCATCCGACATTTTTCACTTGCCTTTGTTGGATCACAAGCGAACTACATACTTCTGTAAAGGTTACATTATGCATGCATGTATCGTATGCGTACATAGAAAAAAAATTAATAAATTAAAAAAAAAGTATCCGGCTGATACAATTCCAATGCCGTTACAAAAGCTGCGAAGCAATCAATACATAAAAGAAAATTAAACGAACACAGATGCTTCCAACCAATACTGTTAACAAGAACATCTAACATTTCAGAATACCCAGGCCAGGTGTGAATCACAAATCGTGCAATATCAATCTACAAGAAGAGCAAATCGTAGCTTGTTTTCTTCTATCAGTAACTAACTTACGATTTCCTTAAATAAAAATAAAAAAAAACTATTCTGGGGCCAGATTCTTTTCCATTCTAGTGTGTTATTGTCAGTCTCGTCCACATAGTGTTAGATATTGTGATATTCTTGAACTTGAAAAGCTACTGGTAATAATAAAAAAACAATAGGAATTCAGAAAAATGTGGTTAACAGCAAGCTAGTTGATTGGCTAACATAGCACAGGGTAAAGCTTATAATGTGAAACAGTATCGGGCAACTATTCATGTCTGCCATCCTAAATAACTAAGATGCAGTTTGCCGGCGACTGTTGTCCGTAGAACGATGGTAAACCAACCATAACTACGTCCTGAGTGGACAGCGTTCCTGACTAGACAACACGCACTATACGTCACTTAATTTACTTTCAATATTCCACAATGAAAAATAAACATTAAGGTCACTGCCTACCAAGCTTGCAGCCATAAGCCTTAACTTGAGTGTAAAATAATTCTAAAGGAATTACTTCCCCAATAATCAACTTTTAAACATATTCTTAAATACAAAAACCATTCTACATGAAATTCACCCAGGAATACCGCAACAGAAATGTATATTCAAGTAACTGTATCGGCTCCTTTCTCAATACATAAATATTTCATGCCAAGAGTTATTAATGGCGACACTGCACTTTAATGAGGCGTTAAATCACTATTCCTGCATTGTGGAATGACTTCTTGAATCATGGCGAAAGTGTCGTCAATCATCAGAGAACAAACTGATTTATACTGACATGGTGCTTCCTTAGGCAACACATACATAGCAACCTTCAATACTCAACATTATCCCGATCTTTCAACTCACAACATCCATAGACATTTTTTCATCTCCCTCAGCGACACTCATATTGTTGGGCTTATGGGCATAAATTTCGGTGATACAGGAAATACAAGGTGTACATCGTGAGACAATAGCATAATTTAATTTCTTATCAACTTACTTATACTTCACTGAACGTTTCTACGCTATTAGTATTCCGGATACAATGATGTTTAGACCACCTGAGACATGATTTTTAAAAACACATATTAGAAACGCGTGTAGAGGGTGTCGAGAAACAACCGCATAATAAGCACACCATGCGGATCCGGGGCTAAATTGGAGACGAAAATATAAGTGGCAAAATGTTGGACATTTTACTTGCACAATGTGGCAACACTGCACGGAGAACGTCCCGTTTTGCATAAGTAATCGTAGAATCATGTTTGGACTGCTCGGGATTTTAACCTGCATCCATAATGTACGTGTCAGAGCCGTAGTAGTAAGATAAGTAAAATATCTGTGGAGCGCAAGATGGGATTAACTGCAGTGCTATGTTGCCACATTTGCACCAAAATGTCATCGTATAACATTTTGCCACAAACATTTTAGTCTCCAATTTAGCCCAGGAATCGCATAGTGCCTATTATTATTATGTTGTTTCTGGATGCCCGTATATTAATGCATACAATAGGCCTAAAGTCAACAAATAACTCAATTATTGTTTTTTTATATTATATAACATCTTAAATCGATATATTCACTACACATGTTTTGAAATATTTGGCTAGAAAATAGCTGTAATTTTACATCGAATAGCAAACACTGGTCCTTAACAATCCACACTAGCAAACCTTAACTTTCTACAACTTCCTTACATTTCCACTACCGCAACTTGTCATTAAAGCAACAGTTGACTAGCAGTCGTATTACATGCGGAACATGAAATAATACGGAGGTGGTATGGCTTTTTACGTCACATCCTATAGCTAAGAACCATGACTGTTTCATTACACAAATACCATCTGAGCGTGAGGCAATTTTTTTTACTAGGCCAACGAAACGCTAAATACTAAGGTCAAATGTCAAAATTCTGTCAATAATAGGTTAGGAAACGAATAATTTCAGATGTAGGCCGATGCAGTGCTCAGTATTATTGTCTGCCCTGTAAACAATTGTTAAGCAAGTGATTTTCTCGACTGCAAATCGAGTCCTCCGTGTGTAAAAATCATCCTTTATTGGAAACGCGTTACTTCCTGGGTACACCTGACAACATAATCAGTTTTTTTGGCGCGAAAGATACTCTGTACTTGGTACCGTGACTGAAAAGGTAAGATTTTTACAAACTAGAATGGACTCACCCGAAACGTCAAATTCTGCGCTGGCAAAGACAACTTTCTTCAAACAGATTCATTAAAGAAAACACAACTAATTACTTTCTCTCGATCATCCAACCTCCATCAATACGAAGAAGAAATGCACTTTGGACAGCATTCTGAACCACGAAGTGTACATACCTGCCAACACAACACAGACGTAATTAGTACACTCCAAAACACCCTCGTGTTTACACAATAACAACAAATAAACAAGTAAAAATACAATAATGTACACTTCCACTGGTCAGAGATATCGCGGAAATGTTCTGTGCCTATATGCCCTTGGAAACACTGTAGTTTCTTGTGACATGTATGATTGGGTGATATACGTCTGACACAACGTAGCTGTCTGCAGACCAATAATAGGCATTACATATTACAATAGCAAGAATCTTATTGGCTCAGTCAAATAGGGTAACAGCTCTACGTACGAGGGAGAACCAGTAACCTATTCATAAGATAAAAGGGCGTTGGAACCCAGCAAACAGTCAAGTTTTCCCAGGATTAAACATAATCTCTAGAGATACGTTACTAATATTAACTCAATGCAAGGACGACACAAGGAAGAGTGCACGGAAGTGCACGGAAGTACACACTGACACCATGACAAGACATGGTTTATACACGGAAATTTTGTATAATGAGGGCAAATTACACGAAACAATCCCTGACAGGATTCGAAGCAAAATATAATACGGATATAAGGTACCTGTACCGAAGGGGGATGGTGCGCTAAAGCAGTGTATTTTTACAATTTGTAACATAACTGTTTCCCCTCCCTTATTATCGAAAATCAAGGCTTGACAATCCGGAAGCGATACCTTTGTACAACTTATTACTTTACTACATAGTCACAGACTGTCTTATTTTGGAGCAATGATGGCAGACAGGAAAAAGAGACATTTTTCCTATATGCCATCAGTGCTCTAAAAATAAGAACGTCTGTGGCTATGTAATAAAGTAAGAAGGTGTACAAAAGAGTAATCTACGGATTGTGGAGGCTTAATTTTCTATAATAAGAGAGGAAAAAATAATTATGTCGAAAATTGTGATAATTCTCTGCTTTGGCGCTCTATTCCACTTAAGGCCTTGTTACGGAGTTTTGCAGTGATTTCGAAAATATTTTTTTTATTGCTACCTAATACTCGTATCAAAATTTCGCTTGCACAGTTTTGACACTTATATGTTATAATTTGTAGCTGAATTTTTTTTGTAGAACTATACTGAACAGTTTTTTAGATCTCATTACCCAAAGTACCACGTTTTTCGTCGTGAAAATAAGCAAAAATGAAGGAAATTATTTTTTTTTGCTGGCGAATGGTACATTATTTAAAAAAACGCGTCCACAGTATTGTGCATCGTGTGATTGCACATTGACTCAAATTTTTTCAAAACTTTTGGTTAAAAAATATTTGAGTTATTGGCACCAATCTGAAAAAAAAAGGCTGAAAACGTCAACAGATTTCTACGCTTTTTTCGAAGACTCAATGACAATCCTAGATATTGGTATTTGCCAACTTTATGAGTAAATATTTATCCAGAATTACTATTTCGCTACGCGTGATCTCTTGCGCCGCAGTTAAATGTAAGAGGTTCCGGCGTCAGAGATTGTGCCTCAGAAGTTCGTAACACTGGAAACAATTTTGTTTAAAACGTTGGCTAAAATTATTGTCTAGGATTGCTATTGTTTAATTTCCGCAAATTGGCTTCAAGAAACCTATAGTTGTAGATTAATGCTTTTAGCGTTGAATTATGTACCACGCCCTCGTAAGGTTGAAAAAATCATGTGTGCCTAATTAATTAGTTATGTTACTAATATAACACATGGATGATGTAAGACAGATTTTTATGGGGATGGTGTACGTTCATAGTGGAGACTAGTGTGTATCAATCCCACGTCGACATCGGCATTACCACACAACAGCGACTAGTGGGTCTTATTGAGAACTGGGCTATATTCGGTACAGCTACCTATGTCTGAAAATGAATGGTTTCTACGCCAAAGACTTGTTCAAAGTCAGGCGCGCCAAATGGGCTCCAGTGTCTGCACGTCCAGGGTGGGTTCCAGTGGTCCCACGGTAAAAAATACACGCATCGCAGCCATGGTCAAGAGCAATATCGCCTTGTAGCCAGCAACCCATTTACTATCCTAATTATTCGTATAACAATCGGTTTTGTGGAAGGAGTAAAGCGCATCTTCCTTTTACAGAACATATTGTTACTTCTACTGAACAGGTTGTAGTACGAAAAACGCAGGCTATACCGATAGCCAAACAGAACTGTTGTCCCTATTTTAACAGAAGTATAGTGCCTACAACAATACTTTTCTTTCAGTGTAATTTGTTTTGCTAGTTATCCTCTCAGGGATCGTCTCCTGCAGTTCGTACCAACTGCACGGAAGCTGTCCTGAAGAATCTTAAGAACTGCTAACTACACTGTAAAAGCACTGTTAGTACACAAGTATGGTAAAATATGTAGGATCCTTACCATACATGTATGAGAAACAACTTTACCGGACCAATTTTACACGCATGTACATCATTGTTGTAAATATGCAAATAATTGTTTACGGTGTTACGTCACGCCAGCGAAACACCAACAGAACACACATGTAGGTTATTCGGGATAAAACTAGCACTTCTGAAACACTAGTTACCTACTGTTGTTTTTTTTTTTTTTTCATCTCAATGTAATTATACTTTCTTGCCACGTTTTAAAAGAAACAAAAATTAATACGTAACAACCTAAGTTCATAGATTGTACCGTATTCAGCAGTTAACGTCTGAGGCCAATCTAAATAATATATTTTAATTATATTATTTTAGACATGATTGTCTTCAAAAGTGTGCGAACCGCCTATATATATATATATATA
>PNEQ01069166.1:0-21361 GCA_003012365.1 Medauroidea extradentata | reverse complement strand
ATCAAGGTTTTAAACGTACTTTCAGCGCGAGGAAAATAAAAAAATAGTTTCTTGTTGAATATAATTATTAACGTGTGATTTTTTTAAAACTGGTCGTTCGTTGTAGAGAGAATTTTACCGTTGTGAACAAAGTAAATTTCGATATTTGGAGGTTAAAAATGCATTGTTCTTATAGGGGTTTGGCGGGACCAAATCTTTAATTCGTTGTACAGGGTTTTTCGTTAAATAGAATATTCGTTAATGGAGGTTTTACTGTACTTACAGTAAAACTTGTGACAAATAAGGTTTGTCCTTTAAGAGTCAATGTAAGGTGATAATGTTTTGTTTATGTATTTCTCATGGTTATGTATCTTTCTAAATTTTGTTTTATCTATGTCTGGCAGCTTTGTCTATGCCGAGGGTTAATATTGAGAGAGGAAGAAAAATAGGTTTTGGGATGGAGTAATTTGATTAACATCGTTGTTGTCTTGGCTGGATTAAAAGAAATAGTAATTGTTTAAAATTATTTAATTTTTTCACCATCAAGGTTGGAAGAAGATTGGACGTCGGGAAGGCGCATCTACATCAGTTAAGTGACATGTAAAGTTTAATCAATCTTACACTAAAATATGTGTTTCGAATTTGAGTTCGACCACGTCTAAAGAAATCGACATGTCTACCAGTATTCGTGCGCCGAAAATGACGCCCACGGTCGATCAATTGATATGGTTAGAATTCAGAAAGCGACCTGACTGTCGACAGAACAGACGTCTTTTTTCGATGCATCTGTCTATGCACGCACAAAAAAGTAAACAAAAGTTAGTAATTTTCTATGTATTTGTTATTTTTTCCCAGCTTACGTTTCGTTATTTAATAAAATTTTTATTGAGATGTGTTTATTTAAAATATACAAAAGTCATAAAATGTAACAGACATATGATATAGATATGTATTACGTTGTGGTGGTGCTGCATCGCCAGAATGTGGTGGTGCTGTCTCTCTGCCGTGTTGTGTGGTGGTGTGTGTCATCTTCTGGTTGTATATTTTTGTGTGTCGTTCCTTGGCACACGGCGACACATGTAACGGGTTTATGTGCTTTGAGTTATTGTTGTTACTGAAAGATGTAGCTTGCAGGATGACGATACCAAAAGAAACACACCTATCTGTTTTACGACTATTTATTTGCAGCTACGATCAATGTTCCAATATAAATAGGTGTCCACTGTAAACAAACAAAATAACAAGATTAACAGGTGACGTGACAGATAGTTCGCCAAAACAACTACTCCCGAGTGTCTGCACAAGACAATAGAGACGCACGGTACTGCAGTTTACAAACTTAGTACTCGTAATCTGCTTCACTCAGTAAGATGGCTATACTATTATTATATGGTGCAACACCTTGGCACACACTGAGTACAAAAGCGAAAAGTAAAAAAAAAAAATTAAACTAGATGAAGTTTAACCAGAGCGATTTCGCCCCCGAGGCTTGAATTCCCCGCGCCAGCGCTCCCGTACACGTCCTACCTGTCCTGCCATGACACTTCGACTGATCGAACATTCAGCCGGCAATCATTCCGCGACCGTCCACGAGCTCCGATGTACGTCGACTGCCTTTCCTGGGCGGACACCCGGACTTACTTGGCAAAGCGGCAGAGTGATAAAACAGGATCCAACTTGCCTAAAAAGCTGGTTAATTGATGTTCACTAAGGAAGCAAACTAGAGTATGTAACATAGTTACTGGTAAATTTACGAAGCATTTTATTCCATAATACCAGCTAAATACTCCTTAAGTTTATTAATTGGGGATGTGCAGCATCTTCAATCTGCCGCGGATCACCACCTTCACTGAGTTTTGCACCCGACACTACCACCCACGTCAATTGAGAGACGCCCGGCAGAGCTCATCGCGTTCCAGCACGTCCCAATACGTGCCTCCAAGCGAGTGAACTACGACTAGCCTGCCAAATAAATCCCATTCCAGGAGAAGCAAGCTAAGAGGCTACTTGAAATTTAAAAAATCCAAACAAGGCAAAATATAAGAAAAAGTAGCTGAGAAAAGTTGCTTGAAATTTAATTAGCTTTAAAATGAGTCCAAACACCACATGAATCCGATAAAATTGACACGTAAAATTAAATACTTTTCTCTTGCTTTAACAGTTAAATTTTAAATTTTGAATAGACTTTTAATGTTAATTTCTCTATGCATCCTCAATTAATATGTTGGATCCCGCAGTATACATCCTTATACCTGGTTAAGTTGGCCTACTTAATTTGTTATAAACAGAAAAAAAATATTAATTAAGACAAAAAATAATTTGAAATTACATACTGTATGATAAGAGGCCAAGTAAGTGCTACGTGCCAGTGCACATCACAACATTTTAACTCATTGATTATGGTCAGTGGCGGTAATTCTCGCTAATTTGCGTTTTACATAGTCATCTGTAATTAAATAAATACGTAGGTACTTTGTGCGTTTATCATATAAGGTTAGTTTTAAGATGAGATATCGTACAAATTGTAGCAATGTGTGGAATTATTTCAAAACTGCTGCAGCAAACTCACCGAAAGCAGAATGCCTTTTGTGCAACACTCAAATTTCACGTGGGGGTGATAAGGTTACGGGTTTTAACACCACAAATCTTCGCACACATTTGAAACGACGGCATTCAGAAACATGAGTCTGCACCAGAAGAGAAGTCTAGGCCTACAAACGAATTTGCTCATGCAGGTTGTTTGACTCAAGACAGCATTTCTAACAGTGGCAAACCTAAACAGATTACGTCAACTGAAGTATTCAACAAAAAGAAAAAATTTGCAAAAGGGAGCCCACACGACAGAGAAATATAACGAAAGATTGAAGAAATGATATGTGTTGATCTACAACCCTAGAGTATTGTGGAAGACACTGGTTTCTGTCTATTAATTTCTCACCTTGAAGAAAGGTATGAAATGGTTTCAAGGAAAGTATTAGCAACAAAAATAATTCCAGAAATGGCTGAAGCACTCAAGGCAAAAATTTCTGACGTTTCTACAGCTGATACTCTTTCAGTGACGAGTGATATGACACCGTGGGCAAGAAATGACTTTCTGAGTGTAACTGTCCATTTTGTCAGTGATGAATGGAAATTTGAGCACATTGTGCTAGAAGTGTATCCATTTTCTGGTGATTCCCACACATCAGCGAATATTGGAGCTAACTTACAAGAATGCTTCTGGGATATATAAACTGACAAAATCACTGCCATAATCACAGACAATGCTGCCAACATGAAATGTGCAGTATCACACATTGACATCACATTAATTGGCTGTTAGGTACATTCGCTTCAACTGGTTGTTAACGCACGCCTGAAGTTAAAATATGTGGCTAATGTAAGTACTGCAAGGAGAATTGTTGGTCATTTTCATCACTCAGTAAATGCCACAAAATGTCTCACAGCAGCACAGAAAGACTTGGAAGTTTCCACACTCTGCTTAGTGCAAGACGAACCAACAAGATAGGACAGTACATTTTTGATGCTGGAAAGAATTTGTGAGCAGAGACGAGCTCTTATACTTGCTTGTCAGTCTCTACACCTAAGTTCTGGCTTGGAACTGAGCAACCAGGATTGGGATTCCATTGAAATTATTGTGCAGGTTTTAAAACTGTCTGGGAAGCAACGAAAGCTCTAAGCAGTGAAACAGAGACAATTGCTGATGCTATCCCTATAGTAAACAGCATTAAAAGTGTACCTAAAGTTTGTCGGAAAAACAGAGAATCAAGATGTTTGCCAAGGAGCTGCTTGCTGCGATGAATCTAAGATTTTCAGACTTGGAGTCATCAGAAATCCATGCCCTGGCTACAATATTGGATCCTCGATATAGACAAGTAAGCACAAACATTTTATATTTAGGTCTAATTTATTGTTTACACAATTTTTTTAGTGTGTTTATTTTTGGTCATCCATCTTTTTTCAGAGTTTTTCTCAATAAGGATTATGCTGAAGCAGCTGTCAAAGTTATCGGAATCTCTGTACGACAGCAACACTACTTAAAAATGTTGCCAAAATTTATTTGGGTGTACCGCCTGGGTCTGTGTATAGTGAACGTACTTTCAGCACATCTGGACTGATATGTAGTGCCACACGTAACAGATTGTCGACATCATCTGCGCAGAATTTAATGTTTCTACACAAAAATTTGAAGTTCTTAAATTTTTCATATTGAATGAGTGTTTTATTTTTTATAGCTGTCTCTGTTATAGTAAAATTATGGTTATTTTATTACATACATTTGCTGTTTGCTTGAAAATGAGTTAATGCTAATCGTTCTGCTTCTGTGTACATTCAGTGTTTACATTACTTATTATGTTTTTGTAGTTTTATGAAGCAAAAATTAGTTCTTCACCAATATAATAAATATACGTTAGGTAACCGTGGCTTAAAATGTAGTGCAATAAAAATACATACTTATGTGGTTATCACTACTATTAAATTTACATTTAAAATTATTTTTTCAAATAAGTATCGAATCGGTTACGAATCAGTTATCGAATCGGTTTGTGAGGTGTATCGGATACTGTATTGCCCATCCCTACTTTGAATACATCACAACGTGGGGTAATATGGAACAGCAGCACGTCATAAGAACTTATTGGTGCAGCGTTGTTCATTTCAGCCTTCACAAGTGAGCTGGCAGTACTGTTCGTTATAGTTGCAGCCTCGCTAGACGTCCATTTTAGTTTTGTTTGCCTTACGTTTTTCCGTGCTGTAGCAAGTGAAAATGGCAACAAAAAGCTAATAGATCATAAAATAAATAAGATCATTGAATGTTACGCCTAATAAACACATGCCTATTGTTTTTGCAGTCTTGTTTTATAATAGCAGATATACTAGCCAAGGTAAACTGTACTGTTATTATTCCTATCCCACATACGTCAATAACCTAGAAAATTGTATGTTTATATAAACATTCGGTTCTTTCGATAACTCTTAATTACAATTTTTTGTGCTGTTACGAACTCTCGTAGTACCGGGAGGCCACTGTATACCATTAGATCGCCGATGTCGTCAGTTCCGAGGTAATTAATCTTAACCCCCCTCCCTAAATTTTTCAAAAAACTTTTTGAAGTGTGTTTTTCCTCTAAGTTAATATACATAGAACAATTACTGACTTAAAATAAACATGTTTTTAATTGAAATTATATTTTAGTACAATGAAAGATATTTTCCAAACAAAATGGTGCTCCATAATCCCGTGTGCTGTGGCGTGAGTGGCAATGCGGCGTGCTGGGTCTGGTTGTGTAGGATGGAGGAGGAGAGTGGGAGAGGCCGGGTCGCTGGCCTTTGCTTATCTCCCTCTCAGCTCCCTGTGTGTGCACGATTCAACCTGTTTGCCTGGCGCGAAGCTCACAGACCATAACAGAACTCATATTATTTATGTCAAAGTATAATGTGACGATTTAAAACCTTTCAGCAGGGCTGCACTAAGTTAGTTTTCAAAATACTGTAATTAGCATTAAAAAATCCTGTAATATCTCCATCTTATGTTTACGTACTTTTCTAAAGTATTTTTAGACAATTTTTGCTATAAAATTTTGATAAAGAAATAAATATGTATAGTAAATTATTAATATGTATTGTGAAAAACTGAGATGTTACACTGTAAACGATCTACTGTAAATGTTTTTACAGATTTAATTATTTTCTAACCAGCTTCAGGAAAATAGCAGTAAAACTTTCCACACGTTATCCTATTTGTAAAAATTTGTAGAACAAGTTTAGAGAAACTACAAACATGTTGAACCAGCTACTTATTGTTCAATAATGAATACATCTCCATGAGTTTTTCTATGGCCTCGAAAGTGATGTAGTTTGTTGCATCATGGCGCCGAATGTAAACATGTTTTTGACAAAATTTTTGGGCCAAAATATGGGATGTGGCAATGAAGTGTTTTAAAAAAACTTATTTATTTTGGTGTAAAGTAATTCGTAAATGTATCCTGTATTTACTAGTCTGTATCGTGACTTTTACTATAAAAATAAAACTCGGTGCGCAGTAAACATAACAAAAAATTTAAGAAATCCCATTAATCCATTCATGTGCGTCATTAATTATTGTGTCTATCGTTGAGAGACAGGTGTTGGATATATCAGCAAATGTCTAGCATTATCCGCTTATCCGTTTTGACCCTTAAATATACGTTAAAACGTATAAAATACGTTAAAACTGCAGGCCTGCCTTTGAATACAGCCGTTCAGATTTTTTTTTACTGTGCAAGAACTGTTAGAGTGTGTTACCATAATAAGAATTCAAGCGATACTAATAAAAGTTCTTATCAAAGAACAAACATTTTAAAAAATGTGTGTAATTTTGAAAGACTCGAATGCCTATTATGAACGTGAATTTGGAGCCACTCAAAAGAACTAAAAACTGACTTTTCAAGGTGCTGCCACAGTAAAATTATTGAATTACTCATTGCTAAAAGTTGTAGGCCTATTGGAAAAAGTGATTAAACTATGCACAACACACTAGTTTAATGCTCTATACTACGAACAGAGGCGAAGTGGTTCTCGGAGCGCTGGCTGCAGTCATTCTTATTGCTCCCCTGTCGAGCAAGCATAAAGCAAAAACCTTATCAGCCCACATGCCACACACTGCGACGTGACTGTTGTATTTGTATCATAGGCCTTTGTACGCTGTAGTGATTTCATACGCGGATCAATAATACAGCGGAAGGTGTCAAGGTCAAGACGAGTTCAATTCTGTCGCTAGAGAAAAAAGATAAATTAATGCTAGATTGTTTTTTTTGCTTCTTTTAGTCCTTTTTTTTGCCATGCTGTAATGAGGACGAGGAAAAAAAAGTGTCTACTCTTCAACCCCCATCCCCCTAGGCACTCACAAGATACGGAAACAAACATATTGGCTGATGGGAGAGAGTGGCCGAGTGGGAGAGGAAAAACCAAAATGTGGCTCTGCTTTTGTCGCGACTGGCGAGACAGGATGCAAGTTGCATGTGACTATCAGACAAGTCGGCAGTTGATGCGCACGCACACAAGAACAATCTGGCTTGTTGGCTGGGAGTATGGGGAGTAAATGGTTATTGGTTGGCGCGGACAGTCACAAGGAGTGTTATTTATTTTCAGCAGCACATTTCTTACAGCACAGTACTCACCTAGGGAAACGCAATGCTGACAATTTTCCTTAAATTTTCACTTTTTTTCAAACTGAATTTTTACGGTTCCTCAAAAAAGGGTTGTAAATGACCACGGTATAACACATCAGGTATCTAACTGCCTAGCTCCGAGATAAGGACACGTGGAGGAGTGTGCAAGGGAAGTGCAGGAACGAGAGTGTATGGCGAAGTAAGAGGGGGAGGAGGAGATAAGGCAGCGTTAGTCATCACGTCTCACATAAGTAGGTGTTGTGCAGGTGGCCTACTCACCCGGCACGCACCTCAAATATTCCAGACAAAGTTTCTAACATTTTTCAACTGTTTTTTTTTGTTTCACAGCTGCATATCACTTATTTATGATAACTGCAGTACATTATTGTTTAATGTACGCATAATTATTTTTAAATAATGTTTTACTGCGATCTATTACATACACTTCTTTGCTTAGCTTTGATCAATTTTCAAAATATTAATCTTTCCAAGGTTCCTGGAAATTGTGTCGTTATATAGCCGATGTCCTTAGATCCAATGTCAATAGATCAGGGGTTTATTATACTGATAACGTGAGAGCCAATACTGACCAGTGTCTGTTAGTCTCTTGACAATCTGTGCCACAGTGGACCTCTTTTGACCGATGGCAACGTAAATGCAATACAACTTCTTCTTTTCATCATCACCATCATTGAACCTCTTCTGGTTGATGATTGTGTCGATGGCCAAAGCAGTTTTACTGAAAAACAACATGGCCTTCAAAGAAGAAAGCAAACACACAAACTTTTTACAATAAGGCTGACAGTTTAATTTTGGTCCATTCCTTACTTCTATATATATGAAAAAAAGTGGGAACTTCTCTAATATTTTTTAAACTGACATCAAGCTGTTTAAACATGTACCTACTGTTTGTTACAACCTAGAAAAATTATAACCTACAGTTTTGACAATTAACATATTAACTATCTGCTAGGGGTGGGCGAAGCTTCGAAATTTCGAAGCCGAATCGAATATTTTCATTATTCGATATCATATTCGAAATAAAATTCTTACTTCGAACTTCGAAAATATTACTACAATTTTCTGGTGGTTACAAGTCATTTTAAAAATTGTTGTCATTTGGCCAAAACTTGAAGATTCTGCCGAATTTACGTTATTATAAACGTTCAAAGATTTTATTTGAAATTAACCACACACATTGGCTAGTGGACCATGAAAACATAACCTTAATAGATACAAAGCAGCCAAAACGGCCGAAACTAAACCGTCAACAACTAATTTCATTCAAACAATAGGGAAACCACATCTTTAAATAATTATTTTTGTTTAGAGCCCGATATGTTTTATCTTCGAAACTTTCGTTAAACACTGCTAATTTTTGTAGCAACATCTGCTATATCAATTTGTGCCTAAATACAACATACAGTGATTATTGTAGATTACGCGGCAGAATATTTTTTAACTAAATGGTCGTGAAATTGCACGCAATGCGATGCAAACCGTAGTTAGAAAGGAAACAAATAGCCTAGGCCGTGTCTATGGTTTACACCAAGTGCGCAATTTCGAGTGGCCTAAGTCGCAAGCCATACAGCCAACAGCCACCGTGTCATAGCACATGCACTAAGGAAACGGACCAGTGTAGTGCGTAATTATTTATGCACTTCAAAGTAAAAATTTAAATTTATAATTTACGCAACACGAGAGGCGGATCAGTTAAAAACAAATGCAATGCTGCTGGCCCACTGACATTTTCGCAAGTGAAATTGTGTGTCAATCAGGTAATGACCATGGCCATATTGCGACCACGTACAGAGATGCGGTATTCAGACGAAATCAGTACGCACTTACGGAAACTACTTAGGATCGGCGAGTAAATCGGTCGGAAACGTCGTGCGTTGATTGGAGCAGTGTAGATAGCAGCAAGCAGACGATACAAAGGAAAGCGAGCGTAAAACGTAAACAAACACTCCCGCATGTGTAAATAATAGAAAATATATTATAAGGCAGTTTGAATGCATGCTCACAGAAAATACTATATCGGATCGTATTATTTTTATTGAAAAAGAAGTCTGGAGCAGTTTATCAAGTAAAAATATTGCCAGAGTACGTAATTCAGGTATGGAATAAATTTGTATTACTTGTACGCAACTTTCATGCTACATATGTATATTATACCAGCACAAAAGGATAACGTGACCAATGCTAACCAGCAGGAATATTCCTAGTAGGTTTTCATAAGCACCTCGTGAATACCAAGTAACGAATGTCACTACGTAGAAGTAGACAACCTGGAAAACAATTTTGGCAATTTCCTAAAATCAACTAATGGAGCCAAGCACTTCAGGTTTGAATACTGGGCCACCTGCCAAAAAAATCCATGAGCAATATTTGGTTATTTTTTTTTTTACTAAAAGTGTCGGCGGTAATAAAGCAACATGCAAAACATGCAATAAAATATTAAAAATTCCAACAGGTACTTCATGGATAAATTAAAAAAAAGATACAATTTTAGGGTCTGTTAAGTTTTGTAAAACCAACTGAATTTTTTTGTGATTTTGTGATTCTTTTAGGTACCACTACAACCCAACACAATTATCTGAAACAACATCCTGAGCAATTACATATAATAATTCCACTAAAAACATTTTTTTTTTTGCAAATCACTACAAAACTCTCAATTTTTACCCAACTTACAATTAGCCTTCAAGGTAAGTTCCTAACAGTGTAAATTATTTTGCATTGTATATCTGTTAAAAAAATTGAATTTACTTGATATTCGATATTCAATTCGAATTCGTGAATATTTCAACATATTCGCTTCGAAGTGAAATTTTCATATTCGCCCACCCTTACTATCTGCCTACACTTACACATTTCAGCAATCTAAATTACAAATAGAAGAAAATTACAATGCACTAAAGTAGTCAATTTTAAAATTCTCTTTATACAGGCTGCAATCTTTCAGTAGTAGTAGGTATTTTTAGAAACCTTAAAAAAATAACAAAGATGTATTAAATGACCAAGTTATTTTGACAAAATGGAATATTGATTGTAATTTAAGTCTATTAAAAATACTAGCAGTGGCCACAGTACATACTTATTTCTCAGTAGATAAGCTTAACCATCCGCCGAAAAAAAAAAAAAAACTTTAAAATTCGTAGAAAACATTGGTGGCAGGAGTGGCGAGATAAGCACATGCGGATGTGGCCGAGACAGAGACGCTGTGTTGCATAACAAGCACGTGCCTAGATCCTGATTCTAGCGGCTGGCGAGTGAATGAGCATGTAGGTATCCAAGTCCACAGCGTGCAGTGGACAGCATAGGATCTAATTCACAGATAGTGCTTTGCGTCTGTTAGAATGTGCTGCAGTGCAGAATGCTCTATTAATTAATTCTATTACCGATAGAATGCAGTGGTGTCCAGCATTATTTTCTGCCTATCCCATGATAAAACCAGCATATTTAATATAACTACATAATTATTATACTTACGCAGACTTTTTACAACAAATTTACTACCGTAAACGTAAATAATTTGTTTCTCCAAAGCTAAAAAATACGCTGGAGTGCAAAGTATTTTTAGGGAGCACACCAACGAGTTTGTTTCATGAGCGCGGTTGCCTACAAGCTACAATGGCCACCGCCACACACATTTAATTATTTTATTGTTGTCTCAAAAACTGTTAATTCAGTTTTCATCGCAATTATTTTTACCACTTTTTATGAAAATTTCCTGAATTTTGTCAGTTGGAGATGGTGGGAGAGAGACTGAAAGATTCACGGCTTGGCGGTGTTAGTCATCACTTCTCACGCGTTGATGGTGCGCGGGCAGCCTAAGCTCACCATGCGCAAGATCACGAAGCTTTCCACTGGATATTTTTTAAAGTTTCTTCGCTGATTTTTTATTCTTTCAAGGTTGTGGCTTACCTGTTGATGGTAAATGCTTTTGTTATTGTTTTGAACCAACAGACATAAAATTCTGATGCAACATGCCCGAGAATTTAACTTTTTTGGTTGGGGGGAAGGAAGTTAATATGTAGTCGGATTTAGCAAAACATCGATTTAGAGTAAACATTTTCGGGTCCCGTGGCATTTCGTTAAATCGTGTTTCTACTGTATATATTCATCAAAATATGGTAACAGTCACAGACACTTTTTAAAAACTTTTTTGGACAAGGAAAGGCATTAGGCATGTCTGGATCAATTTCATTATAAGAAAAATGCCTACCTCTTAAATATAATCATTTCATTTTTTAAAATGTGCTTTGCTCCAGCAACAATTAAAATACAAACTTAAAAAAAAATTTTAGGGGGTAAAATTTGGGTAGTTCGGCAATGACATCACAACTACAGTATGACAGATTTCTCGGGAATCGTGACTTGCCGTAGTAGTGAGGCTTTACTGTACGTCACAACTGTATTGGTAATGTAAAAGTCTGTTTTTAATCCTTGTTGCTGTACTGAGATACATATATTAAATTTTTTTTTTCTCCTTGGAACCCAATTCCATGGCCAATGCCAAAGAGCTATGGAGGACATCAGTAAAATACATAAGGTAATCACATAAACTTGACAATTATAAACATATATAACATGCATCACAATGTCAAAACAATGAAGTACAATCATAACACTGTAGAATAAAATCATGATACGTGAAGTAGCTAATTAAAATGTAACAGATTACTAAGGTTTACAAAATCATGTTTTTAAAAACAATCACATATACATAAATACACTCTCATATATATCAACAACCTTTCATTTTCATTTCCTGTTACATATATCAATAAATTCCTTAACAGAGTAATAAGAATGATCCAACAGGGCTAATTTTAATTTCTTTTTAAATTCTTTGATGTCGCTATTAAATAATTCAGACAAGTTATTTGGCAGTTTATTGTAAATGTCTGTGGCAGTATACAAGACTCCTTTCTGGACCATCTTAAGTCGTATAGATGGTTTATGTAGGTTGCATTAACTTCTAGTGTTATGACTATGAACATTATAATTTTTTATAAAAATTTCATTGTTTTCTGCTGCAAAACATAGTAAAGAATAAACATCACAAAGTATTGCAAACAAAAATAACTGAACAGCACAAACCTAACCACTACCATTTTCACTTTAATACTCTCTTAACTCGCTTTGCTGGAGAAAATAGATACAGACATTCATGCACAGTAAATTTCTTTAATTAAAATATTTTAAACTACAATGAAACCTCTTATTTACATTTTCAAGGGCACAGGACAAAAAAGTGTAAATATCGGGAAAATATAAATTAAGGAAATCTCAAAAAATTCATTCTGCTTACTTTATTTAGTATTTTTATTTTAATGTTACTTTAAAAATTTTCTCTACAGGTAAAATCAAACTAAAATGATTTAAAATTTTCGTCTTATCGAAAACATTGTCAGCAATTTGTTTCATTTCATTACATTACCGTTATGTAACCATATAAACACACTGCACAAAACTGGAAATTGTTGTAAAACACAACTGTTTATAATAAAATATTTTCAAACACAATTCACAAATTTTAGTCTAAAGTTGCCGTTATTTGTGCTTATAAACAAAGACAAACAAACGCACGTAAAGAGATCAATGTTGCCAATTTGAATACAGTGATCGGTTGCGTTCGAGACAATTGAAAGCACTTGCAGCAGAAATTCTCTTAACACCACCTTGGATTTATTGTGCAGTGCGCGCAAGCAGTACATGCGATCGATCATGATCATTTTTCTATGGCTTTGCATGTGATCATCTTTGGCTGTGGTGTTTCTTCTCTGTTTTGTTTCCTAACAAGTTTAGAGGCCCTTTCTTTATCTGAGACTCTTGACATCTGCCTGTGTTTATATTGTCTTCAGGTGGCGAAAAACGTAAACAGAAGGAAGAATAAGATTTTGGTGATTGGATACATGGGAAAGTTTAACATTGCAGTATTTGAAAGAAAGAAAAAATAAAAATCGCCCAGAAAACATAAATAATGGAAACATAAGTAAGAGGTTTCACTGTATGGTACATTCTACAGATTGCATACTTAATTAAAAATTTTTCACATATATGAGGAATTTCATTATTCTAAAAACAGTTGAGGAATCCTGCATGTGAAAAACAGGTGTCTATCTGTAGCTGTCCAATATTTGTAGGAAAAGCGCTCACCCAGTCTGCCTGTCTCCAATGATGAGCTCTCGTTGGCCACGGCCAATAGGTACCAACGAGTCCACAGCCTTGATGCCAGTTTGCATTGGCTCCCGCACAGAGATGCGGGGGATGATGCCAGGGGCCTTAATACCAACTCGTAGCCTGCAACAACGAACCAATTAATCATGACTCCAGCTTATTTTCTCCAATATCTATTATCACTGAACAATGTAGTAAATTATTTCAAAGACAGTCAGAAAGACAACCCATGCAGGTCGAAACAATGAGGATATCCACAATATATCATTCATATACTGTAATGTAAAAAATCTGGCACAACACAAATACATTTTATGAAATGCAAACAAATTAAGATTCGGTGACAGAATGAAAAATGTATTACTGTTTTATGTTCTACCAACAAGCATCTGTGTACATTTACAGCTGTGCAGTCTTCACATAACCTATTGCTATAATATAATGTTGGGTCAAAGTTTTAATAAAAGGATATTGCAATGAATATTTTTTTTATTAAAAGAAAGATACAAACTTTAGTACCTATTCACAATTTTTTACATTGTTGCACCTGCAACAGATTAAAATAAGTTTCATAGTTAACCATCCAATGAAGAAACTAACAAAATTTCGACTTCTGTACCTAAATGTTTTTAATTTTATTACTACATTCTATTTGTCCTGGCATTGCATGTGTCAAAAGAAATGAATATTGATGGATGTGTATTGTGTCTTGTCTATTGTAGAAACAGAATGAACATAAACAGAACCCATAAAATTTATGTTATTATTTACTTGCACATACAAGACTTTATCGCAAACACAACTGAACATAAGATGCTACTCCATTTTGCGCTCTTCAAAATATGCTCCCTGGTACTGAAATTTCTGTTGCTAAAAAGTCACAGAAAAAAATTCACATGAACAACACACAAATTGTGTGTGGACAACCGTCACGTAAATAAAAACAAAGTTAAAAAATGCAGTGACTGTGAGTCCTTACCTATTGCGCACAATACAGCACGTCACACCCGTGTTAACATTTTGAAGCGGAAAAATGTTTATCGTATTAATGTAATTTCCATACTAATTTATCATGCAAGACATTTTCACTTCTACTCGCCGGTTAGATACAGTAAAGCCTCGTTAATTCAAAGTGCTCGGAACCGAAATTTTGTACTTCGAATTACATAACTTCGAATTATCAAAATTCAAAGTTTTTTTTACGTTCCTATTATTAAGGCTAGTTTTCAAGAACTGTTATGCGTTCAAATTATAAAAGAGGAAAGTTAGTAAAAATTGGACCAGAAAGTTTGGTTGCACTTTTCTTGGTCATTAAATGCTGCGTTTTTCTTGACGCTAACTGTACTGCAACCTGCAAGCAGCGCGCTATAAATAGATACCTCCCCTCCTAGGCTATCGGCAACTCTATTCCTTCTCTTCCGTTGTTCAATGCTTGTTCCTGTGCGCGATGTCTGCCTTGTCTTTGCCACTGCCCCATCCTGCACGTGATTGTTTTATTAATTTATAGATACATGTTTTTGTATCTCTACGAGGAGGGAGAGTTTTAATACATCATAATGAATGTTTAACCCAAAACGGTAAGTTTGACCACCGTATATACCAACAAAATTGTATACATTTCACGCCGAGTCTTGTTTACAAGTGCAAAGTGAGTTTTCAGTAGCTTTTTGAAGAAATATCAGACGTCGTGTCGGTGAAATTATTATTTAATAAACATGCCTAAACAATTTAACACGCCCTAAGTTGAAATTATGACCAACCAACCTCCCGAATGAACATTTGTAAACACCTATCATACAGTCATTTTCACAACTATAATGTTATTTTCCAGTAGTTTTTCGAAGGAAAAATCTGATGTCATGTTAGTTAAATATGATTTTAATCAATTATATTTCTTCAAAATATTACTACACTTCAAAATAGTACGTATGACCTTCCGGTTGAGTGATGCACGGGGACCGGCAGAGCAGCCGGCCAAGCGGTTGTATTGCATCAGCGCAGTGCACACAATGTGGCAACGTAGCACAGGAGGCAGCAGACACTGCGACCTTGACTGCTATGTTCTCTCCTCCCACGAGCTGCAAGCCACTAACCTCGTGACAGAGGGAGTAGAAGACGATGTATTAGCAAAGGGGGAGGGAGGGGTAAAAGCTGAAGCGGTGCGTAACTAGCTCTGTTATTGACCGGACCTGTTGCTATGCGAGCCAGCCAAGTTAGATTACCAGACAGCGTGTGCGGACTCGATGGGTGTAGAGGGGTGGCGAGTGTTGTCGCATAGGATGTTTTGTGCCGGCAACTTACATTCAGGCACTGCGTGGCGCACTCGTTTAGTCATAATCGCTTGTTTTTTGGCCGATTTTCAGCTTTTTTTACATGTTGTGAAATGCCAATTACAAGTAGCAACAGTCAAACCCACATATTTTAATGTTATGAAAACACTTCTAATCCAATAACAAAAATTCAGTATTACACTGTTTTGTTAAAAAATTTTTTTGTTCACACCTTTGTTCAACTCGCATAACTTGACATAATTTTGGTTGATTTAAAACTACGTATATACAATTTATTTTTTAAAAATCTAATATTTACAGATGATGTCATGAATATCATAAATGAAATTAATGCTGTGTGTACACAGCTGCAACATTTTAAAATCTTTAGTTTCTTTTAAAAAATGAATCGATCTTGGTTTGAGTTTGACAATTAGCATAGATTTTGGCTACAAAATCATGGATTTCGTCCATAGCTTGCACAACTCGCTCACTAGCGTCACTGCAACTCACAACAGTATCTAAAACAGACAGAGCTTCAAACGCGCTGCTTCGAGCTGGGCGTATCATCCTCTTCTTCTTCCCCATCTTCTCCCTTTCCCTCCTCCTCCTTCGTCAAGGTTGGATCCACCGTTGATAGCCACTGAAGTGCTTGTATTATCCTCTGTGACGGGCACTGACTCATCGACTGTCAAATAATCATGGAAGCTGTTTGACAAGTCCATGCAGTTCTGCAGTTCAGACCATTCAGCATTTTCTTCGTCCACTGTTTCGTTGTCAGTTGTCTCACTCTCCTGACCGAAACCACACTTCGCGAAACAGTTCCTAATAATTTCAGCTGTAATTGATTCCCATGCAACTGTAACGCATCGCATCCAGCACATTCCATTTACGAATTTTTTCGACAGCAATGTTTCTTTTTATTTCGCGTAATAGAAAACGCACCAGTCGCTTACTGTAAGCACGTTTCATGCAGTAAATGATCCCTTGATCTAAGGGCTGCATGTGGCTGGTGGTGTTGGCAGGTAGCAACATAACACGGACATTTTTCAGTTCTAATCCCTCACTGTTGTGTGCTGAGCAACGATCCATTAGCAGCAGAATATTCCTGTTTTTGCATGCCATTTTTCTGTCCAAACATATGAGCCACTCCCGGAACATTTTTGCAGTCATCCATGCTTTCTTCGAAAACTTATAGTCGCATGGATAGTGACTGATGTTTTTCAAACATCGCGGAGACATGAATTTTCCAATGACTAATGGTTTTAGTTATTCAGTACCATCAGAATTGCAGCACAACATTACCGTAACCCCATCTTTATATTTTTTCCCTCTGTGAACCCTTTCTCCTTTCACAGCCATTGTTCTGCTTGGCTGGGCATTATAGAACAGCGCTGTCTCGTCTACGTTAAATATGTCTTTCGGCGCATATTGTTTCACGACTGGCATCATATTTTGACGCCACGTTTCTATGGCCTCCAAGTTCACTGCAGATGCTTCACCACTGATGGTAAGCCATGTTATGTTTCGGCATTCTTTAAACCTCTGAAGCCAGCCACTTGAACACTGGAACTCAATTCTCATTCTGAGTGCTAGCTCACCAGCGTTCTCTTTCAACAATGGTCCATCAACCGGGACGTTGTTGGCTCGGCACTGACAAAACCACTCAAACAGTTCATCTTCAAGGTCGGAATACTTAGCACCACGAATTCTTTTTCGATTCGTAACTTCCGCACCTTCACTCGCACTACTTTCAATTGAAGCACGGTTTTTCAAATATGTAGACAAAGTTGAAAGGGGAATGCCGTATGCTTGCGCAATTTCAGTTTTTGTCCTCTCATTTTTGTCCACTTCCCTAATGATTTCAAATTTCTCGGAAATAGTTTTCGCAGTATACTTACGCTTACTAGTGCTCATTTTAATTCAGAAACTTAAATCAGAACAAGGAAGTACATACAACAGAAATCCCGCACAAGTAAATATAATAATCCTCAGAGCGTCAGACTAACTACGTAATGACTGTTATTCTCTTAGAGGCAGAAAGCAGAGGGGCGGCCGTTAAAAAGAGGGCAGTTAGGGAGAGTGACAGTACGTTACGCGACGTTGACGGATTGCTTCCATGCGTAGTTACCTGTTCCTTGCAGACAGCTGCCAGCTGTCAGCAGCTTGTGCCTTTTGTACTTCAACATGTGTACGTGCAAGAACATAACTCATTACATACATGCCTGTGCACTGTTGCTGCCGCCGGCTGATTTACATCTAGAGCTAGACACATTATTCCACGCTCCTAATAATTAAATTTTATATGTATAAAAAAAGCTATTGACACGTAATTACGTACCAACTTTTAAAGGACAGAAGAGGTATTGTTGTGTAGGCTGACATCTAAATATATATTTTATTTCAAACTGCCAGCTAAACGACGTCAGCGGAACACTGGTAACAAACATGTGGTTTTTTTGTTTGCCTGCTATTCCGCGGGCCTTATTCTCCTAGAAGCTGCATTGTTGACTGGTGACTCGTGCCTGAGAGAGGGAGGGATGGTTGGAAGGGAGGTGGAAGAAAACACTTCACGCCAGTTGCCTTCTTCTCATCTCCCTCCTCACTCTCCCTCCCTAATTTCCACTCCGCTTCTCATTGGCCTGAAATATTCGACTCTTGGCACATGTGCACGTATCTTTTTGTAATTGCATCTGGCTCACATTGGTGAAGGAAAGTACAAAATCACGTGAAGGATTTTGTGACGGGTTACGTTTCCCACAGAACTCGTGTGATCGTCATATGACACAGCACAGCCACACGCTGTCCCATTTCTGCCTTCCATTCTTTTTTTCCTCTCTTTTTGCACGCTCCGCATGAACGAACACACACGCACACACCACCCACACAGAGAGCAAGGAAACCTCAAGGTCAGCACGACAAAGGCAGGCGCGGTAACATAAACAAAGCCAGGGCTGTACAACGCCACTAGGAACAGCTTTATTCTTAGATTTCGCATATGTTACTGATGTCACTATCAAAATGACTTCGAATTACTAGGACTTGATCCCTGTTTGGACCAGAAAAAAGCTTTGAATTACAAATTAATCGAATTTCGAACTAACCAATCTCCACAGCATGTAAAATTCTATCCTTACGTTCGGGACCGAACGATGGCTTCGATTTACATAGCATTTCGAATTAACCGAGTTCGAATTAACGAGGTTTTACTGTACACTTAAATAACAAAAACGCAATGAAAAACAGTGCAACATTGATAGCCAGCATTATTGCTATATTGAATATCATAGAGCGCCCGGCCTAACTAGATTTGTGTCAGGCTAGTTTGCAGCCCACTCATTTTAATAGCCTCCAGTTTGCTAGGGCATCGCTATTATCTCTAGGCCTGGCAAGTGAGTGTGTTATTTTTTTAGCATACGGAATAGGGGCACCAGTATAGGCATACGTAGTTACCCGGTCAAGGTGTTAGGCTTAATTTCCTCAGAGATAACAGATGCAGCTAGTATTTTGTTTGATAAAACACTGCAAAAGCGAGGATCAATAAGTGTTGCTACCTGGTAGACATGGTCTTCACCATACATTGGAAATTTTTCCACGACTGTCTGTGTTAATGTTTTCGCAAATGTCATACTCTCAAGTTTGCCACTTTCAACTACCTTTTACAAATGTGTTTGTATGCAGTACAAAATTGGAATAACCATTGAACAGGTTGGATAGCTGTCACCACTCATTTCTTCAGTTGCCTCTTTGAGAGGCTGAAGAATTTCAACAAGTACATGAACATGCCTCCACTCACTTGCATTTAATGAGTTGATGTCACTGTTGTTTGAGGTGCTGACTAGTTCTGTAAGGCATAGTAACATTGCATATTCACTAGACCACCTGGTGTCAACGTACTGGATGACTTCAAGTTGCTGTAAATTCAGCTGTTTTTGCAATGTGTGCAATCACTTTCTGGCTGCGCTGCTTCGTCTATAATGACCAACCATGCTTTTGCACTTACTCAGCAAAGAAGTAACCCTTTGACATATTTTCTTTGCTGCATTTATAGCAAGTTGTAAAGTATGTATGGAACAACTATGCCCAATAAAATGTGTGGAAACCCTAGACGTGAAATTTGGTCCATTGTCAGTTACACAGTAAATGGGTATGGTAGAGTCGACAACAGGAATACCCCAATCTTCAACTATTTTTACTACTTCATCACTGAGATTCTGGGCAGTGTGAGATAATGGCACACTGATGTAACTGTCTGTTGTTTTACCACCTGTAGTAATGCTCAAAGATTTTAGAAATGGGAGATTATCTGCGATCATGGATTTAACTTTAGAACTACATTCTTCATCAAGTTCAGGAACGTAATGTGAGGAAAAAGTACTTCAGCTAGGAACCTGGTAGAGTGGAGCTACATTTTGGTTGAACATCAAATTTTTGAAGCCTTGAGATTCAACACAACTACATGGAAGTAGATTGTCCACAAGCAACACAGCAATGCTCTTTGTAATACTTTGAGCTCTTGGATCAGATGGGGTCAACTTGGCCTTTTTGGCCATCACTTCTTGCAGGGACTGCTGACGGTAAGGTTGACGCTTTTGACATTTTGGAGAAGCAACAATTTTCTTTTCTTTAGCATCACAGTAACTTTCCACATACTTGGATGCATGTTCAAATGGCCAAGTAATGTTGTGGTTGTGGCTGAATCAAAAGAAACTAATGTTTTTAGTTTACAGTTGTTATATGTGTATATATATTATAAAAGAACATTGACTGCTTTAATGATTCATAACCTTCAAAAATATGTTTACGTCTTAATAAAACTGGCATTGCAAATTTTTATACCCCTAATGTATTTATTGCATACCTATTGTTTGATAATCTGAAGATAAGAAACTGACAGTTAGAGATTCCTAAGTAGTTTAAGCAACAAGCAATACAAACCTAAAAAACGTAGATTGGAAGAACATTTTATTGTGACTCACATGTTGGTGATTTAAAAACTTTTCTGCATGTTGTGACGCGTCCCTCTCTGCGTCTTGCTGCGTGTTGCTATTTGGACTATTGTTATTGTAGTGGGTGTTGAGGTTATGTTACGACACGTGCTCCGGATAGCTCAGTTTGATTTAACTTAAGGGTTAACCAATCATCGTGACTTCATCAATAACAACTCACTCAGTCAACGGTTGATTTATTTTTTGTTTAACTTTGACAGATGTTTACAAAAGGCGGTTATTTACACATCACAAATAAACCCGTCAGCTGTCCGGCGTTACCATGTCTGAGCGCGAGTTCAATAATAAAAAAAACAAGGTAATGATGAAACGTTAGTTGCCTGCGATTTTACCAGTGCTATGCCATGACTGCATACACTTATCCAAAAAGAACCCCCGTATTTCCCGCCACCATTTGACAATGTTCAGACGAAACAAACAAAAAAAAACTCTAGAAGCACAAACAGTCTCTCCAGCGCTCCCAGGGCCAGCCCCGCAGTGCCCTCACGACATCCAGACGTCTCTCTTACTCTGCCATCACTACACGACTGATAAAATCTCGACCGCCTCGGGCCAGCGCCCGCCACCAACTATTCTACACCACCGCTATCTCCTCGGGCCAGCGCCCGGCCTCAACCGTTCTACAACTAACTTCCAACCGCCTCGGGCCAACGCCCGGCACAAACTGTTCTATAACTAACTTCCAACCGCCTCGGGCCAGCGCCCGGCACAAACTGCTACCACTCACCACCGCCTCGGGCCAGCGCCCGGCCCAAACTGCCCTCAC
>PNEQ01069158.1:42343-84301 GCA_003012365.1 Medauroidea extradentata | reverse complement strand
ATCTACTTCCAGGTACGAGACACTGTAGGGACAGTACACTTCTCTCAGCAGGGGCCACTTATACACTTCCAAGGACAAAGAGGTGCTGCAGGGACAGTACACTTACCTAATCTTATCTACTTCCAGGCACGAGACACTGTAGGGACAGTACACTTCTCTCAGCAGGGGCCACTTATACAATTCCAAGGGCAAAGAGACGCTGCAGAGACAGTACACTTACCTAAACTTACTTACTTCCAGGCACGAGACACTGTAGGAACAGTACACTTCTCTCAGCAGGGGCCACTTATACACTTCCAATGACAAAGAGGTGCTGCAGGGATAGTACACTTACCTAAACTTATCTACTTCCAGGTACGAGACACTGTAGGGACAGTACACTTCTCTCAGCAGGGGCCACTTATACACTTCCAAGGACAAAGAGGTGCTGCAGGGACAGTACACTTACCTAATCTTATCTACTTTCAGGTACGAGACACTGTAGGGACAGTACACTTCTCTCAGCAGGGGCCACTTATACACTTCCAAGGACAAAGAGGTGCTGCAGGGATAGTACACTTCTCTCCACAGATAGGCACGTATCCACTTCCCGGGGACAAGGACACGCTGCAGAGTCAGTACTCTTCCCTAAGCGGATTGAGCTCCTCGTCTCAGCCGGCGAGCGTATTTTTAACCTCGTTTTTCCCTCATCGTCTCCGGCAACACGAGGTCTGTTGTCCGTCGGACAGGGCCGACTGCCCGCCGCCAACTGCCCCGGACATAGTCGCACCTGCGTCCTCCTCAAATCGGACATGTAACGTCACTCAATCCGATACAGCATGTTCGATACTGAACTTAAAAAAAAATTTATTCTCGGATGGTTTTCGTTTCATCACTGCCACTTTCCGTGCTGTGAAAATTAATTTTACCTGCGAAATATTAATATGCTCTGCGATGTTGCTTTTCTAT
Organism: Medauroidea extradentata; assembly: GCA_003012365.1. Classification (NCBI taxonomy): domain Eukaryota; kingdom Metazoa; phylum Arthropoda; class Insecta; order Phasmatodea; family Phasmatidae; genus Medauroidea; species Medauroidea extradentata. The sequence goes on along the minus strand of PNEQ01069158.1, from coordinate 83,353 downwards.
TTTTACTGGCAGACTTGTGCATTTTTGAGGGAGATGCGAAGTCTTAGTATGCCACCCCATACCCCTTTTTGACACGTTTTTATTCCCTCTCTTTTTTGTCAGTGTGTCTGTTCGGTATCAACAAGATTTTCGGGACAAATCAACAGAAAATATATGTTTTATTACCTGCTTTTTTGTCTCTCTGTGCGATTCAAATTTTTCAATGGATTTTAAACAAATTTATCGCCCTTAAAGTCTAATAAACACAGTTTATAACTCTATGACAGTGCAATATACGAAGGATAACTTTTAGGGAAAAAATAATAATAATTGCAGACATACTGTGTTTTTAAAACTCACGATTGAAAACTTTCAAACACAGGGTTAAAACGCAGAAAATGGTAACCAATATTTTTTTTTAATATACCATGTTTTCAACAGGGCTAAAAAAGAACAAAATTATTTCTTTTGTGAAAGTACTTATAAAATTTTTAACAAAAAAACGCGGGGCGCATGAGATCATTAATACATGAATAGTTCATTTAAATCACTACCAATTTTATTGCACTATTATGAACTACTGTGTAAGTTTTCTTAGCGAAAGCCATTTTCTACACTCTATTGCTAGCGCTCCACGTTTTTATTTTTAAATTGTACAAGTACTTCATAGGAGAGATTAATTTGTACTTTTTAGTCGGTTTTAAAAATGTCTTATATATTTTACGCAACCGAGCTAGACGGTGAACACAATGTCAGGCTTCATTTCAGAGCGAGTAGCTTGCTGTAGCTGAAGGGCAGCCGGATACCTGAAACTGAAACACAGACAGACTGAAACCACGGTAAGAGACAAGGGACATCTCCGCCAATAGCAGACGGCGAAGGACTTCAGCAGCTTGAAGCAACGACTCATGCAAGTAGTCAGCTGGTTATAGGAAGCCATGCCTCCACGCCAAAAAGCAAAGGTGGCCGGCGACATATTCAGCACAACGTAAACATATAATTTGCATTTTTTTAACACTAATTTCCAAAAAAAAATAAGTATTTTAACCTACATAATTATTCTAAATTTTCACTCAATTACCCGGAAATATTACGGACGGAGGAATACTTATGTAAATTTAAAAACCGTTACAGAAAATTTCCAATATTAGTTACACTATTTTAAAGAATTTTTTTCTTTGTAAAAGTACGAACGATTTGTTCTAGTGGCATCTGACGACAGACTAGCAAAGAGTACAGAAACGAAACCATCACACGTGAAGCCAACACGAGTCCAGAATTATGACTGCACTGGCCAACAAATAGTTTACGAGACTGGGTTTGTGGAAAGAACAAAAATGTTTTAGAGTCGATTCCCTGCGATTACAACGTATTCATAATGTAGCCGACATAGTCGTGTGTATTTTAGGGTAGCTGACGTCGATCTGGCAACCCCACAAACACATTCGCACTCTACGACTATGGCTAGAGCACAGAATATCTAGGAATACAGAAGTGAAACAACCGGTAGGACGGCAAACCCAGTCGCACACGACAGCAAAATTGCTTCATTGGCCAGCAACATGGCGGAAACGCCAACCGCCAATCAGCGTAAGGGAACTGCCCTGCTAGCCGGCAGCCAGGCCAATAGGAAACCTGCAGTAACATGCAGGATACATATAGACAAGGGGCTGGTAATATACTCTTATCACACATAAGTTTGGATAAATCCGACTGCAACTTATGGGCAATAATTTGTAATCTTTTGTTATTTGTGTCACTACACAAGACAAATTTTGCAGTACAAGTGCTGAAATCGAATTCTCAGTTTCATTTTAGAGCTAAGACTGTCCTGCATTATACAACAAATCACAAAACATTGAAAATTGTTACCCATAAGTTGCTGACAAATTTATCGTAACTTATATGACAGTACAACAACCTCGGGCAGCAAATAGGCTAAGCGGCTATTTAGCCTGTGGCTAGAAGTACGCGGGTTTTGTCAACCGGAAGTATCCTATATTTTCAAGGCTTATAGGATAGTCCGCTGGCTCCTAAGGAGGTATGGATTAAGGAGGCGATGTTCTCTTGTTTATGCTTTACAAGCGATATTAATTTTTTTACGCGTGAACAAGGGCAGATATCGAAAAACTGTTCGGCAGTTTTGTTTAAATTCGTCTTATCAATGTTGGCTGGTCTTTTTAAGACGGCAATTACTGTGTTTTTAGCTAATTATGCAATTTAGCGAAATTCTGGTTGATTGAATTTTTAGTCGAAACAGTAAAATTTCTTGCTTCGAAAAAAAAAAAAAACTCTCACGCCAAAACCATTTTAAACAAAACTGTCAAACATATTTTTGACAACTTTTCTCGTTTGAGTTTTAAAAAAAAAGTATGTTATTGCAAAACCAATAGAAACGAGAGAGAATGGTTTTAATGGGCATATGCCAAAAAAACACAGGCAATGGTGTACGTAAACAAACCCAAACATTCTCATACACTCCCGTCGCAGCAACGGTCGCATTGGCTTCTAACCGCAGTAGTTGGTAACACGTAATAGCACTACGTATTGTTTTATCATATACAGAGTGTCCAGAAACACTCGTAATAAGAACACCAACCGAATCCTGGGCTAAATTGGAGACGGAAATGTTAGTGGCAAAATGTTGTACATTTTACGTGCGTAATGTGGCAACACTGCACGGAGAAATTCCCCTCCTGCACCCATAATATGCAGATCATAACAGCAGTAGTAAGAAAAGTAATACATATGTGGAGTGCAAGATGGAACTAACTACACTGCTATGTTGCCACATTGTCCATGTATTATGTCGTCGAACTACTTTTGTCCACTAACATTTTCATCTCAAATTTAGTCCAGGATTCGCGTGTTGTGCTTACGAGTTTGTTTCTGAACACCCTGTATAACTGGCTTGTCCTGTAGAACTGGCAAGTAGTCTTCAAAGACTTGCACGGTAATTTATGTAAGAAAGTAATTAGTAACCAATGTTTTTGCACATTAAAAATAGCCAAGATAGCTAAAAACTATTTTCATCGACACTAAAATATGGTTTTATGTATGGTCTATTTTAAGACTAAAAATTTATTCTCGCAAAGACAGCCGAAATGCAGAATCACGGTCTCAAATAATGAATACTAAATTCTATACTAATTAACATGTCATCATTTATATAGCCCACATTTGGTTACCTAAAAGTCCTATTGAAACACTCTCCTATCATATAACAACTTCTGCATTAGTTAAGGCCAAAGACCACAGCCATAGCCGTCTTTAGCAGAAGGCCGCGGCCTTAGATCTGACAACCCTGACAAGAAGGGTCATTTTAACACTTATTTTGTCTCGCCAACAGCAGTGGCTTCCCCTGATTCGTCGGTATGTAGGGCAGAATAACAAATCGGATACAACCATTGTCTTTGAAGAGCTAAAATAAGTGTCAAAATGACCCTTCGTGGCAGGGTTGCCAGATCTAAGGCCGCAGCCTTCTACTAAAGACGGTTATGCCACAGCTCAACACATCAAGACACTAGTTCCAGGACAAAACACTAACACACAACTCTGATGCACTTACAAAAACCATTCACAAGCATTGCAATAACTCCTTGATGTTATAAAATAACTTAAAACCCACACTGTATTATTCATATCACGTCAGCGTTAGTACACTGTTAGATCAAAAAACAACTTTAAGAAAGATGTTAACTTTTATTTACCTACCTCGTGTGCGTTGCAAAGCAGCTATGGACCCAGGATTCACACAAAGTATAGGCTGATTAAAAATGGTACATTCCGGCGAATAAAAAATAAACTGCTTTGAAGCTGAGACTTTATTTAGAGACCGGAAAAAATCGCACATTACTATGGGCTCAGACTAGAATTCATTCACTTACAAGTTTGTGTCACTTTCATCGTTGGCACACGACGTGGACAGAAAGAGGAGAATTTAACGAGTTCAATGACCCACCCGCTAGAATCCAATATCCTATGCATACTCCAGCCCCGTCTGTTCGTTCATTGTCTGTGAATGAGTAGCAGCTAGCGGACAAATGGTTGGAGATTATTAAATATGCACGGGAATGTATATTCCAACATGCAGATAATTGAACTCACGAAATAATATTTTCACTACTTATAGCTGAAGTTAAGCCAATATAAAATAGAAAGTTTGAGCACCACTGCGTCTGAAAGCAGTAAATTAGCAGTTGATATAGAATAGTGTGTGCATATATTCGTGAAATCTGTTTAGTGAAAGCCAATTATTTGCAAGATGATGGCAATGTTAATATTTTCGGCTCTTCTGCCTTGATTTCAACAAGTTGGTGTGACAAAACTAAGGTGTGTATTCAGTTACGCACCAGAAAAAAGCATGAAAAGGTTTTGGGTTCTTGTCCCTAATAAAGCATGTAACGTAAACCGAACTCAACGCAGTTAATTTAGATTTTCAGGATGCTGGTTAATACCAAAATTAGTATCAAATACGAGGGTGCAGTTTATTTTCACGAGTTCATCTTAAGAAAATGCCCTGTTTAATACCAAAATTAGTATTATGTACTAGGGTGCCGTTTCTTGCCATCTTAAGAAAAGACTGATTGCTGATCATGCACAGAGGAAAAGGTTAAATAGCATTGGTCTGAATATGACCGAACAAGCATGTAAAACTTGAATCGACTAAATATCTGGGTTCATGGCAGATTTATTTCTCTCAACATGAGACTTTAGTTCAGATTAACATACATTTTACTAGAAGAAAGAAGTCAATATTTGACATATTTAAATACTGTTTTGTCAACAAGTATTTTTTTGGATCAAATTTTTCACTGTGTGTTCTCTCAAATCAACTGCCATACTAAAATTAAAACCTATTTAAATTATTACCATATAGTGACATATATACGATTATATCCACTGTATATAAAATATTACACCCTCTCCCCCACTCCATTTATTCCTCCATGTGTCATAGTCATTGATTCTGTATGAAATATTAATTATTTAATATTTATAGGGAATAATCATCCAACTTTTACAAAACACTCTGACGCCCTTTGGACATAAAAAAATTTTGTTTGGTAAAAATTTAAAAAAGAAATTTAACGATTTTTTAAACATATAGTATTAGCTAACTCACGCTAAATATTTAAGTGCCATAAATCAGTTCACGTAAACTCAAAATCATACACAGAAATATTTTTTTTATTCTTAAAATATTAAAAACATTATACGAAAACTGTGTGCCCTCACCAATTAAAAAAAAAAAGTTATGCTAGATTTTTCATTTAGTATAAATTTTTGTTGTTAATTATCTACATTTTACGTGGCTTGGTAACTTTGGGTTGGTTCCAAAAACAGTATTTTTTTTTCTTATTTACTGATGTGTCGAGAAAAAGTAACGCAGTGATGTAGTAGGAGTATGTGCATTCTGGACCATTTCGAAGCAAGAAGGGTCCAAGAGACACTTGGTATACATGCTCATGCCTGTTGAGGGAAGGGATGATATTCAGTGTGGTAGGGGCGCTTAACCCTGATACTATGAACTTGGCGCAAGTTACCAAGAGTTGGCACAGTGTGAATGTCTGGGTCAATGGCTACTGTCTTCATGCCAGTACGGCTCCCGGCTCCTGCAAAACATCAGCTGAAGAAACATGGCACTTACCTGTGCTGTAGCAGGCGATGTGACCTTGGAACCAGGGGCAGGGGAAGGTGGGGGAGGTACAAGGTGGAGACAGGGGTAGATGGTGTAGGATGGCGTGTGCGATAATGCATAACTCAACAAACAGAACTAAAGGCTCGCAGTATCGACTCCAAGCAGAAACAGAAACCTATGTGATGACCTGGCCCAGGCTTCAGCAGGTAGCATAGCATATATTCGGCTTGCCAGGAAATTCGCTGATACATGTGGTACAAAGTGATCATGTCGTCAGGCTAAACATAAAATACTCTTTGATCAAATTGCTTTAGACCCTTAGCTTCCAATTAATTAGATAGACATACTCAAATTCACAAAACATCAGAAAATTTTAATAGTGCTGAGAACATTATCTAAATTGCTGTGTACATTTCTGGAAAAAATATCAGGCGACAATTTTGGTACCGAAATGAACGTGAGATGTCAATTTTCACAGAATCTTCAATAAATTTTGTCTTGTATTGAGGCTTAATTACTTCATATAAAATTAAGTGCTATCAGAACTGTTAACATTCACTGTAGTTATGTGAAACTTGACTAGGTATATAAGACTTAATGTCACGTCGACCTCGAGGTCATTATATTATATACGAGTCAGAGCTTACCAGCAAGGTCTTAAGTGCTGGTAGGATGATATGAAGTGCGGATGGAACAGCAGCACAATGCATTCTTGGCACACCCTGGACTCCTGTGCCTGAACCCTGAGAGTATTACCAGCAGTGACTTACAGATATTTTATGCTGGGAGGTAGGTCAAGTCTCACCATCCAGTCCTGTTGTATTATCAGCCTGAGCTTACTGATTTGGTTTAAAAATATTCTAGTTATTTGCAAATGTTTCAAATAAACGAAAGATCATGACCTTAAAACATCCGCTCACTGGTCATGAATTTCGCACGTAGGAATCGTGCTGGACGATGCCGCTGGTCGGCTGGTTTTCTCGGGAAACTCCCGTTTCTCCTGCTCTTTCATTCCGGCGCTGCTCCATACTCGCCTCATGCCACCCCTCACCAGCGCCAAAGACCTCGACATTGAGCGCTGCAGGATTGAAACCAAATGATGGGAAAATGTTTTCGCCACAAAAGCCGTGGCTCTATATATTGTATGCTTGAACATTTTACTCGGGTTACTGTTGGTATGCCTGATGCTGGGAATATTGTTATAGTCTCCATCAGTGTATGTGGGTTGTGGCGGGGGGGGGGGGGGAAGGGTACACTGTCCCACCCCTAGAGCAGAGGGGAGGGGAGGGACAGTATAGGCATTAGTAACCACACTAATTTTTAATATTTAAAAATATTAAAATTTCTGCCAGCTGCATATTCAACATTTGGACTGGAAAAGCACTTAAATAGCACCAATTTGCACACTAAAATCCAAATTTTACCGTGGGAGGTTCCCCGGACCACCCCGCTTTAATAAGTCGTTATAGGAAAAAAAACTCTTGATGTAAATTTCTGTCAACGATCCTACCCCCCTCCCAATCCTAAATTTGAGGAATACCTTCCGCCGCCACTGGTCAGGATAGAAGCGACATGACTGCTGCGACACTAAAAACCAAATGTCCGGCAATCAGCACCGAGGTTCTGTGAAGTCAGCACTACAAAAAAAAAAAAAAAGAGGATGCGAAGCGAATTCCGAATAGAAATTATATCGATTTTATTCAAGTTGGAATTAAATTTTTTATCCAAATGTTGGTGAAACTTGTGAGTTGATGGTAAATTAGGCCCCTACGTTTATTCATTTTAAAATAGAAAGATTTCTGTCAGTTAACATAAGCAAATCATTGTTATTTTACGCACAAACGTGTAATTGTGCGATTTCCACACTTCGGAATACCAGTGGTTATATAATATATATTGCAAACAAACGGAAAAGTCAGAAATACTGTCAACAAGCGTGGCTGTCGTACTAGAGGTAAATATTTTGTCGCAATACACTATTGACGTGTATATTATTTGAGAATTTTTAACATCGCATCATGGTCGTCGTGTCGATTCTGTTACGTGTGCCTATGAGATTCCGGCCTGAAGGTGTAAATGTTGTCCTACCCTGCCTACCCACGCGACTTCTTATAACGGCCTGAGCATAGACAGAAAGTTTTGCCAGGTCGTACCATAATTATCGTGCCGTACCTTATTTTAATCATTTGTACGGTATACGATACCTACCTGCTGATAATGGCTAATTGCACCGTAATTTCACGTTCGGCAAGAAAGATCGAAAAGATTGTCGATTCGTTGAAGAGGGAAAGGATTTTTTTTTAATTTATATTTTATTTTATTTTTTGCTTAGTTATACGCCACAATGTTTCTACAGCAAAGTCGAGAGACTGATAGCAATGTATTATGTTACTCCTCACATCTGCCGTCGCATAGTATAAGTTTTTACATAGCCTATTGTGCAATAGCATTATGGGAGAAAATTGCAAGATTACTGGAGACTACACAAAAGTCCTTTAAAAAGGAAATATCGGCTGTTAGTCGATTTGATTTCAAGTGTATCTAATTCGAATAGTTACTATATTCACATTTAAATTTAATATTTAGTTAGTTTGTGAACAGTTAAACGCTAAACATGTACCATAAGTTCTCTAGAAAAACGATAATTTTAAGTTTTGAAAACGATATTTCATCGTAAAGGACCTGGCAACACTGAAGTACTGCAGAGTGTCAGTATGCCTACCCACGGCCGTATCGCAGTGGCCTAACTGTTTGCAGCAAACATGGACAGAGATGAGATTACACGATCACTGATAACCGACAAGTGCTCCATGCAAACGCCGCCATCACAGAGGGTTTGGCGTTACGCCGTGATGTTAAGGCCATGGTCTTTCATTTATTTCAAACAATTGCAAATAATTCGAATATACTTCAACCAAATGCTTTGGAAAAATTTGAGACTGTTTACAGTCATACGATACACAATTTTGCCAGAGCTTTTTTTAAAAAATATTGTACCGTTTGCTAGCAAAAAATTATTTTGCTTCATTTTGGCTTATTTTGGCCACGAAAATTGTGTTATAAGTCAGGGGCAAAAATCTAAAAATCCGTTTCGTGTATTGCAACAGAAAAATTCAGATACAAACGATAATACATAAGAGTTATAACTGTAAGAATAAATTATTGATACATGAATTAATTAGCGTTAAGAAAAAATATTTTCGAAACCACTGCAAAACTAAACAGCGAGGCATTAAATCGCGGTATACAGCAATTTTTATCACCATGTTAATTTTATATTTATAATTGTACCAGTTATTTCTTTTCTTTTTTTAGACACAAAATGTGACTAAATTTTGCACTTATAAATTATTTTTATCTCGCATAATTTTTGCGTAATGGGTCGTTAAAACCAACATTTGCAAGTTTCCGTTTTAAGGACGAAACTGAAACCAACTCACTTAGAAAACTGGAAAAAATTCAGGGTGAATAACGATGTTCAGCTATGTTAAACCACAAAATAAAAATTTTTTATTTAAAAAAAATTATCTTTTCACATTTTTATTTAAATACAAAATCTTTTATTCTTAGTTTTTGTGTACGTGAAATTGTAGCCTGCGACATCTTTATCCACTGTGAATTTTTTCAGTTTGGTATGTCAGTTGGCTTTAGTGTCGTCCTTAAAACGGAAAAATTCGAATTTCGACTTTAACAAGCCATTACGCGAAAACTATGAGAGATAAAACAATTTCATAAGGCAAAATTTTGTCACATTTTGTGTCTAATATCTGGTATAAATAAAAAATAAAAAAAACGGTGATTTATTATATTTTCAGTTTTGAGCCAAAATATTTATTCAAATTGTATTATCAAAATTTTCTCCGCGACAAAGCATAGAGTATATTCTTGGTAAACTAATTGACATAAATAATAACGGGATCTTTCATTAATTTGTCGTGCAGAATAATTGCAAGAGAATTACAGGTTAACTTTCAAGAATTATATACAGGCGATCCGGGTTCGATTCCCGGCGGGTTCGGTCCCAGGAGTTTCACAAGTGGGAATCTTGCCCGACGATGCCGTTGGTCGGCGGGTTTTCTCGGGAATCTCCCGCTTCTCCCGCCCTTTCATTCCGGCGCCGCTCCATGCTCACCTCATGTCACCCCTCTCAAGTGCTGAAGACCTCGATGTTAAGCGCTGACCCAAAAAATCTCTTACTCTAACGCTTCAAGATGTTCCCCTGGAAAGGACGACATTACAGCTTGTCGCGTTCAATAAGTAACCTGAGTAAAGTTTTTGAAGCGTAAAAATTAATCGCAGGAGAATCTTCTCGACTAACTCCAGGTTACCATGTTAAAGAGCATGATAAGATGTAGCTAGCAGATGTAACTTGCCAACTGTAGGCGGGGGGCAGGGGGATGATGTAAACGGCGGACGTAACCAAGCCACATCGGAGTGAGGCTGGATGCACAATGTCCAAATTATGAGAGAAAGAAGCAAGAACAAATAGTAAATGCAATAACATTAATATTACATGCAATAAATGTGCTGCTGTCGTTGAATCTAGTAAAATATTTAACACTCGTGTTTCTAGCAACGTAAGCTTTTCTACTGCTCGCGATGTAACTGTGGCGAGTTGTTCTGCGTGTGCACGAAGTTCCACACAAAAATTCTATACATGGACTACTAGCGACCCGGGTAGCACTAATTATCTGTAAGTCTATACATTGACATGCCGCACTCTTCCAAGTCTCCATCCTACTTAATTGATTAATTTTTATTAATTAACGTATTATTTGTTTTCAATTGTTAATATTAATATTATAAAATAATTAAATTGTAGGGAAAATATGAAAAAATTGGTAAAAAGCAAAAAAAAAAATCTGTTGATCTGATTGCTACCGAATGTTACAAGATCACCCACTGGGCTAATCTGAACATTGTCTGAAAATTTTATCAGATTCGCTCCAGCAGTTTCGGAGTCCATACATGCATACATACATCAATTTATATATATAGGCCTATATATAAATATAAATATAAATTTTTCAAAATTTTTCTAAAAAGGTTATTTCTGAGCCTCAACATAATTTAGAACTCGTTTCAGAATTTAAAAAATAATTAAGAAAATTTTTTTAGACCTTAAAAAACCCCGTAATTTATTATTTTAAATATCATCTGTATTAATATTATAATTAACATAAAATTTTATGTGCCAGAATTAAAAAAATACTATTTTTAAATTTTGTTTTTTAAAATGTCTATAACGTATGAATACATATTTTTATGGATTACTGAAGATAATTCTAAGTACCGAGACTGAACATATACTCGAAGAGACATAAATTGTAAACTACGTGAACGAAGTAGTGGACAATAATAATAGCTAGTAAAATAATAAAATCAATGGCAATTTCTTCAAATATAAACACTTTTAAAAGTAGCCGGACATCGTGTTTATGAACGAAGCAGGGTCTCTGTCCTGCGCCTTAATGAACTAGAGCTTAAATATAGTCGGCCGTTTATCTGCCTATACATCGCATTCCATAGAGCATCTCTGGTTCACTATCTCCGGCCAGACGAATAGTTTTGGCAACGCTGTAAGAACTACTCTCAAAATACACAAACCGTCCGGCGAAATTTATGTTCCTTGGCGTGCGAGCTGTGACCACGATTACACGCACGCATGAGCGAGGTAAAGACCGCTTTACACGAGCACACACAGTGGACAAAAGAAGTTACTTTATTTCGTCCCCGACATGGTGGCGCAAATAGCAGACGGTAGAATTCGTATGTATAGGTGGTTCGAGGTAAAGTGGCCATTTTTGAAGACCAACTTGTCTAAAGCAATAATCAGCCATTAACTTGTAAATACTATACAATATATTCACGTTTATTGTTACTTAGAATGATTTACTAACATTAAAAAGTGTCAGGAAAATACAAATTACCTGAAAGGAAAAAAAAGTGACTAAGGTTAACCTAAAGCTTATTTTATTTCGAACCACTATTTCATTAAGTGAGTTGAGTGAGAGAGTTTGGTCAGCGCTTAACGTCGAGGTCTTTAGCGCTGATGAGTGGTGACATGAGATGGGTATGGAGCGGCACCGGAATGAAAGGTCGGGGGAAACGGGAGATCCCCAGAAAATCCGCCCACCAACGGAATCGCGATTCCTCACATGTGAAAATGGAATCGAACCCGGATCGCCTTAGTGAGAGGCTAATGGTCTGACCATTCGGCCAACGCGGACCCTATTTCATCAAGCTTGAAAACCAATTGAAAACCTTACCAGATGTGAGTTAATTACAATTTATACTTACTGCTATGCTAAAAAAACCGGCAACTGAAAAAAAATTCTATGCTCACTGGTCCCCGCTATATCGCACTGTACGAAAAAAAAAAAAATGTATACTATACAGGCTTTTCGTGGCAAAAAGATCACTTTTGAAGCACTTGTTACTGTTTTCTTTTCAGAAAATTTGTAACTTTCCGACACTTAACATACACAACAATACTGCAAGTTAAAAACAGTGCATAAATTTCGAAAACTTAACGTCTGATGACACAGATAGGGCCTATATGAACTTATAATTAATTTTCTTGACAAGACGATATTTAAAAGTGCTCAATTTACCGTGACTAACCTATAACTGTTGTGTAACTTGAAGTGTTAATAAGTGGCTACCCCTACAACGTAAACATCACAGACTGAATATTGGTAATTCAATACCTCTTTCAGACCTACTCTAGGGGCTTACGAAAATACACTCACTGGAGTAGGGTAGGTTACTTCAGTCACGTGACCAGGTTTTGTCGATTACCAGGATTTGATAACCGCCTACAATGCTGTTCAAGGTTTTAAAATGACGGGGGAATCCAACAAAACCTGCATATTGTCTGCATGATAAATACTACATCCACAGTGCATTCTTTACACATATTTGAGTATAACATTAGTTTTGGTAGTTCACCGAGAGGCCATTAATTGAAATTTCGAACACGGGTAAACTTCCCTTGGGTAAAATTCCATACCGTAAAGTGAGGATACTTTGCACCCCATGGGTAACTTTGCACCATTAGATTTATTTCGTTGTGTTGCAATTCCAGGATAATAGTCACTCTATAAAGTATTGGTTATTATTAAAGCTATGAGTGGCCAAGTATTCAACAATTTGCGACTCTGCAAACTTTCACTCACAACAAAAATATGTAGTGCAAAGTAGCCCCAAAATTAGGCATACGGTATGCCTAAAACTTACAATTTTGACTGTAGGCCTACTACCGTACCCTCTTGAATTGCCACAACCGCATTTTATGGTGGCCGCCTAACACGCTCTTCAAATGCGTTGTAGTGTTCTGGAAGTTTGTTATTTTTCAAGAACATATTCTGCCGCACTTCAAGATGTATCGACCGGATGTATGTGTAACCAAGATAGAAAAGTGTGCACTAGACTTGCCACAGACTTTCCTTCAATAATATATGGTCGCCACATGGAGTCCATTAGTAAAAATGGATTATAGGGAATCTTGCACGCTAGTTCAATGCTTGGCTGTTGTTATCGTGAGGTATTTGATGCGCTCTTCAAGGTCACCCTTATAGCTCCGCCGATTTTGAGCCTGCGCCGCGCAAAACCGTGCAGTGTGTGTTTGGAGTTACGCTTTTTCTTCGGAGATCAGTAAACAGGCGTCCACAACACTAATGTAAGAAAAGGAAATACACGCCAGACTACTTGCGAAAATGACTTTTTTAAGACACCACGCACGTTAGACGTGAAGTGACAAAATAATGGTCAGCGCTTAACATCCATCAAAGTCCTTAGCGCTGACTAGCCTTACTCAATGGCGCTGGTGAGGAGTGATATGTGAGTATGAAGCAGCGCCGGAGTGGAAGGACGGGGGAAACGGGAGATCCCAGAGAAAACCCGCCGACCTGCGGCATCGTACGGCACGATTCCCACATGTGAAAGTCCTGGGACCGACCCCGCCGGGAATCGAACCCGGATCGCCTTGGTGGGAGGCGAATGGTCTGACCACTCGGCTACCGCGGACACTTCCTACAGTAAAAACATTATGGCGAGAACACTGCGCGCGCATTTACGACTTTGGCCGTAGAGGCGATATCACAATACACGTGCCGGTCGCCGTCGCTCGTAACGCCTCATCGACTTTCCCCTCACTCACATAAACACACCCTTTACCAGGCGGCAGTCTTAATACGCGATTTTACTTGTTACGTGAGAAAAATACTTTCATCAACGTTGAACGTGTGTTTGTGCGATGTCACTGAGATACTGTGTGACAGAATTGGGAAAATTCCTATTTTTTTATTATATTTTTATTCAAAAGTGCGTCTAATTTAATGAACAACGGTACCATACTTTCTTTAATTGCGTCTGTGTATCCCCAGAAAAACTTAAATGAAATGAGCAGTCTGTTTTGCGCGGCAAAAACGTAAACGGCCATGTTGAATTCCACGTGACGTCACGATACTGTACATTTAAATGTACGTAGCACACAAACGACAGCAACATACGTTCAAGTGGTGAAATTTTGTTAAATAAGGTAGTTTATGTGGTAAAATCGAGTATAGCTTGAACATCGAAGGGTATAAATGTGGATAATAGTTCGTTTCGCAGCAATAAAATTCAATTTACTCGGAATAAAATCTTAACTTTAGCGCCGTCTGATAAAACAAGCCGGACTGCAAGGTTTTAGCTTCAAGAAGAGACCTAATAGTCTGCTATTAACGACAAAAATACAGTATACGTATGTAATGCTGTATTATGTACAACATGACACGGTTAGCAGGAAATAAATAACTTCTTTTAAGTTAAAAATTGCAGTCAATAGCGTGCAATTTGTGACGGAATCTCTACAGCTGTAGTGTTTTGGCTGTTCCACTGACTGTGGCAAAGTCATTAGCCAATAGGCGAGTTCAAACACCCGTGATTGGCCGATAATTCGAGGGGTAGGCGGGGTCTTGCGAAACTTGCCCCGAGATGGCAGCACAGTTCTCAATGCCGTTCACGAGAAACGTAAAAATTACTGAGAGAAAATATGTTACTTGTAATAAAATAACTGATCTGCCATGTTATTTTACCGATTCGTGCAACTAGAATGTCTATCATAGTCAGTGCCAGGCTTGGTTAAACGCATTCCAAACATAAGCTCGATAGGTACACTTTTTGTACGCATGTCGCATGTGAACTTCCTTCGTCTGACCTTTCAAACAGAAACTGAACTTATGATAATATATCGGATCTGAAGCATTAAACAGAATTCGTAGTACGTTATTATCTCTCTAGAATTTAAATTAAATTTACATAAACTCAAATCTATAACTAAAACGTCTCAATGTGTGAGTGAGAGCTAGGCCTACTAATACATCGCTGTCTTCACTCGTTTAAAATCAACTCAAGTGAAATAAATCTCCGTTGTTGGCTACCAAATCTACAACCACGCATGCATAAACAAAGGGCGAATTACCAGAATTAACTTTTACGTAACCGGGTTCGCTACATTTTATTAGTTTAGTAAGTCGTTGAAAAATTCCAATACACACAATAGTGCCTGGCGTGCGGTGGCTAACCACAACAAGTAAGTTTACGTCATAAATGTGTTGGCCAATAAGAACGCGTTTTCAATGTTCGTGGCGGCGTTTGAAAATATGGCGTTTTTAAAGCTGAATAATTCGAAAATTACAATGTTCACGGAGCTATTGCTTTCCCTGGCTGCATTTAGTGCCGAAACGATTCGGGAAAATGAGGTAAACATTTAAAAAATTTTTCTAGTAATTTTCCCTATTGTGACCATTTAGCGACGTGGTTTGTAGATCAGTAGGGTCGGAGAAATTGTGCGTGCTCTCCTACATTTATTTTTATGAAAATATTTAGGAATACCAATGATTGTTTCAGTGTATATTTATGTATATGTTCTTTTTGTTATTAACTACTCCTATATGTTTGTGAAGAATTTCAATGTTCGTTCGCATTATACAAGGAATGTTGATAATAATCGTTATTTGCCGATCAATAAATTTAAAATGTTCCATATTACTCCTGCATGTAATTGAATAAGCTACTGGGAAGAAAGAGAAAAAAAACTTTAAGAGTGCATAGTAGATAAATAAATGCTGAAAACATCAATTGATTTCTACGCTTTTTTCGAAGGCAATATGGATAAAATACTCAATGACAATCATAGATAATGGTATTTGCCAACTTTAAGAGTAAATATTTATCCAAAATTACTAATTCGTTACGCGTGATCTCTTGCGCCGCAGTTAAATGCACGATGTTCCGGCGTCAGATATTGTGCCTCAGAAGTTCGTAACACTGGAAACAACTTTGTTTGATTAAAACGTTGGCTAAAACAATTGTCTAGGATTGCTATTGTTTAATTTTCGCAAATTGGCTTCAAGAAACCTACAGTTATAGATTAATACTTTCAGCGTTGAATTATGTACCACGCCCTCTTAAGTCATAACGAAGTAAGACATTAAAATATATTGAAATGTCTTTTAAAATACCAGTCATGTTATTCTGTAGATGAATACATTAACGGCAAATGTTAATTTGAAAATGTTTGAATGTGTGTTATGACTTCGTATCCACAAAAAAAAATAAATAAATAAAAAATTTTAACATTCTCAATACAAATTTCCTTGGCAACTTACGGTGTATGTAATGTACGATAATAAATAAATTACGCAAATTCCACATGTGTATACTAAAGTAGATACTGAAACATTATTGGCTGCTGGCTGACAAAGTGGTACATCTAGATTGGACCTGGGATTTGTCACATCTATTTCACTGGCTCAAAGAAATCCACGGAGTAAAAACACTTTCGCGTTTACACAAATGTACTCGGTAAGCCCCCAGTAGAGTAAAAAACACTTTCGCGTTTACACAAATGTACTCGGTTAGCCCCCGGCAGAGTAAAACTTCAACTCGGGTCATTCGAAAAGAAATTAAGTGTAGCTTCCTTGCGTCCAAAATATGAAGAGTGATTTGGTTACTTGCGTTTCAGACACAAGTTACCTAACCTATTATGTTCGTGCATCCTTGTTGGTTACTTTACGTACTTTGCTTCATTATAAATTTAATTGTGGCAAACAAAATTTTTGTTTAAAATGAACAACTGAAAATTGTCTTCTCGCAAAGAAATGTTTTATGTTATGTAAAAATTGGTAGAAAAAACCTTTGCAAGTAAAATAATTTAACAATAACGTCGCAGTTAAATTTTTTTAAAGCCAAACTTACGTTTAAAATTGTTTTTTGTTTCAACAGAAAATAATAAATTATTTACTTTAAAGAACGTGGTATAACAAAAACATTTAGTATCCCCAAAACAACCTCTTAAACACTTGTTTTTTCAGCTGTAAAACAATATTTCTTCGCCGGCAGATAGACAAACAGAAATATCTGGTTTTCTGCACAGAAAGAAGTTTTTAATCTAAGATTTTCATATGCGACGTTCTAAACTCATAAGTTAGCTTAACTGGCTGCTGAATGTTGTTACCTGGAAACTAGTAAGACAGCTAACTTAATACAGTTGTAACGAAAACATGTGTGTGATTAGTTTGTCCGTAACACTGGCAAACCTGCCAAAAAATTATCCTCACAAAGTAAGGAAAATTAGTTATTACGCTTTATATTGCGGCTAATCATCAAAATTTTAATATCGCAGTTTTGGACTCCGCGAAAAACCGTTTTATATTCACTTAGTTCCAATTGTTAGTCTGCAGGCGGACGCAAAAGCAGAAACAATTTTCCATCGACGCTACTTTGCGAGGACCACGCAAACCATTTATTTGGACGATGCCATTTAGTTCGAGGCTTGCTACAGTATTCTTGGACATACGAACCACTGGCCAGAACATTTGTTCATGTTCTATTAATATTTAGTAATAGTAAGCAATTTAGTTTTGTGCATTAAGCAAAACATAAATTGAACTATTTTTAAAACAAAATTAATCCACTACCAATTGAATACTAATTTAATAAATTATCGTTAGAAACCAACGTCTAACACCGCCCTGGCTACCATGAGTATACTCGTTAAATATTTATAAAAAAACACCAGCACTTTTCGGCAACTCTTCCTCCAAACAAGTGATTTTCAGAGCGATATGTGTGGTTCGGAACCCACCTTGATCACCATCCTGCCTATCTGGTAGGGACAAAATAAAAGCACTTCTTCACGCAAAAGAAATCCACAAACCAAAAACAAACCAACAGGCGTGAGTGAGTGCGGAAACCAATAAAACGAGCAAACAGAAAGTTAGTAGTGGGAGCGGGTCGGTCTTGGCGCAAACCAAGTATGCAGCAGGGGGTGGGGGGTAGTGGTGGGGCGGGGCGTGTGACGTACCAGGGGTGGGAGGGGTGGAGCCGCGCGAGCCGGTGCCCCTAGCGGCCAGCACATCGTTGACTATCCCACCTAGGTTACTGGACGAAGACGTCTTCGAGGAGTAAAGCTTGGAATTACGGGCTTGTGTCTGCTGCAGACGCAGGCTCTCCAACTTCGCGGGCGACGGGATGAAGCCGACGTCACAGCCCTCCTTCACCAGCCGCCCGATCCACCAGTTGTTGTCGTACTTCTCCTGGAAACACATACACAGCCATCATCAAGTGATCACTACACTTCAAGCTCATGATTTCTCGGAGGTTTAAATGTGATCTCTTATCAATTTCACGTCTGTGATATATGTATACTGAAGGAAGAGGAAGGGAATCATTTAAAGTCTCCATTAAAAATTCATCCCAACATATACTGGAAGTGGTCTCTTATCACTGCTCCACCTTACAAATTATTTGAGAACTGAAGAAATTTCTCGTATTACTTTGGATGTCACTTCGCTACTGAATGGATCAATTCAAGAAATCACTAAGTACTTTTTACACCTTCTTAAACCTCCACTAACATCATCTACGTAATAAGTCAATTTAATTGCCAATAGTTTTGAAAATCCTGCACAATTCGAAATTTTCAGTTTTCGACTAGAAATTTGTATAACATGAGTTGTAGAAATATTGAATGTCTTTCTTTCTACAGAACAGATTATGGCAAGATCAGTCCAAATACACTGCAGACAACCGAAAATGACAGTAATCTCTTAATTCAACAGAATCACAGTAGCTGTAAAAATACTCACATTTATTAATAATATTTCAAGTAACAATGTTTATTTAAATGAATTTAAAAATTGGTCTATTGGCAAATAATTTCATTAAGAGATGTCAGTGTCCACCATCTTGCATATATGATTTTAGCTTCTAACCTACCCTACAGATATTATATTATGTTATGGCATTGCCATAGCAGAGGACACAGCTTCATACATGTCTACAGTTGGAATTACTCAACTACTAACTGGTCCTACCATTTCTATAAACATCCGAATGGAAAAAAACTTGTTTCATGACATGAAATCTTGGAACATAGAGAACCTTCATTGTTATAAATGAATCGTCAATTAACATTAAATACACAATTCCCATCTTAGTTATGCGGGACAAAGTGTGTTAATTTTACGTGGCGATAGCTTAT
This sequence comes from Medauroidea extradentata, assembly GCA_003012365.1. Lineage (NCBI taxonomy): Eukaryota > Metazoa > Arthropoda > Insecta > Phasmatodea > Phasmatidae > Medauroidea > Medauroidea extradentata. The sequence continues at coordinate 64,202 of PNEQ01069158.1, read as the reverse complement.
GAAAAGCGTTTATATATCTACCACACACTCTTAATAGAACATCTGCCGATCTCTTTTATTGTCAGTGATTGAATGTTTTTAACTCTCAGAATCTTTGGGGTCCTGACACAAATCATAGACCTGAGAGTGTCGCAGGAATGTTTCCATGGCATAGTCAAATGAGATATATATCTGCACAAACACACAATGACAATAAACAACAAGAAGTGCTGCAGGTGCACGAGAGGCTATGAAACAAGTTGGTGCAAAAATACTTTCAGAAAATTTCTGGTTGCTAGCAATGAAACTAACAAATTAATTTACTTGGACGAAAAGCTTGTATATGAATTTTTCTCATTGTGACACGTTAACAATCAGGGGGTCGCCGTGTTACGACACCAAAAAGTGCCTTCATCTGCCTTCCATACACTTCTACTATAGACATGACCACACGCTGAGTGTGAAGGCTCACCTTGATGTGCAGAAAGTCGCGCACGTCGAAGGATACAGCACTGCCGTGGACGGGCGAGTCGTCGTCGACGGAGCCGTCGTAGCTGACGTTGGTCCTGACGGCGAAGGCCACCGGCTTGGTCTGCAAGCACACCAGAGAAGAAGCCCCGGAGGGCCGTCTCCTGAGGCCGTCTGCACAGACCCACCCCCTCCTCCTACCTGCCACCCAGTACCCTCATCATACCTCCTTCACCGCGACACCCGCCCAGTGTTACCATACTTCTGCTACATTTCTTCCTTCAGGTGCACAGAAATAGCCTACCTTTAATAATATCCTAAACATTTACCGAAAACTGGGGTCACTTTGTCAGTAAGAGGTAATGTTGACTAACTCAGTTACTAATCAAACTAAGCAACGAAGTTTTTTGGGCATACACCTGTTCAGAAAACGGTGTCACAAAAAACCAGAGAATATATACAAGCATATGAACAGAAAGTAAACAGCAAAAAGAATTTTGTTGTCAACTGGAAAAAAAGTAAAACATGTGCAATTTTGCAAAGAATTTGGTCAGCGATTCCTTGCGGAATTGGATGTGTTTTCCTTTGTTTTCCAACATACAACAAAATCCTTTTGGCTTTTTGCTTGTCTGTTTGTGTGTATTCTCTGGTTTTCTGTGATATGCCAATTTCTGCAATGGCATTGTCCAAAATATTTCATTGACCCAAGAATCGTTTAAAAATAACATCAATATATTATTTTTGGGATCATTTGATGATAGATAACTGCAGCCGAGTGTTCAAAAAATTACATTTGCTCCACGCTATTTAAGTGTTAAAATTCTTCTCTAAACCACATACAAACTTTTATTTTTGTGGGTCAATGTTACACTAATAGCCAAAATAGTTTTACTGTATTTTTTTTTACTTTACAACAGATCAAATCTCAATGTCTAACATGCACTCTGGGGCACAACTTGCAATGCCATTGGCTTATGACCACTACACGATGTTTATTTTTATAGAAGTATTTTACACCTGGCTGCTTTTTCAATGGTGAGTCAGGAAATTATCGTTCAGCAGCAGACGCCAAGTAAGTTAAATCTTATCCTAGAAAACAGTGCCAACCATTCACATCCCATGTCTATTGTAATATATATATATATATATATATATATATATATATATATATATATATATATATATAGCCTATCAGAAATAAAAGAAGTAGGACAAATTAAAAATAAATTCAAGATGGCGACAGTCTCACGCTTAAATCCAGTGACTGCAAGTTTGGTAGGCTGGGGTCATGACTACGCCTCGAGATGAAAATATATGGGGGGGGGGGAGGAAATTCCATGAAATGAGAAGTACAGTAAAAATCTGGCTGAATACTCTGCATCAAATTGACAAACTTCGCATCACACAAAGTACTTTTTTTCTGTGTTGGTTGTTTAAATTATAAGTGATTATACATGTGTGTATCATACACATACACACACCCATGATTCTGTTTTCCTTCACGAAATGTCCTATAAAATATTTGCTGGTAAGAGACTTTAAATACTTAAACAGAATGTGAGCAGATATTACAATTGGCGAAATCCAAGTGTTCCTAAATTAAATGAGACATACAGATATTAAAACCATAGGCCTATACACAGTGTGTGTAAGGTAAGTCAGAAATAATTTGTTACATAACAGGGATGCTTCAGTGTTATATTGTTGTAAAGCACTGCCACCACCACATGGCAGAAATAATTGCAGCATACAGAATAAACACATTTTATAATTTACTGATGGCATAGTATTACACATATATTGTATCAAATGTCCACACATGCAGGGATTATTCATCACAAAAGTCCTATAACATGGCTCAATAACATAGATAAATAAAGGAGTCAAATAGTAACCATCATATACACATACATAAAGAACAATGCAGTTAATTATGTGTACTATTTATTTATACTTTTTTTCTTCATCCTTCACAGAAATCTGTATACATCTGCATTTACACCCTAATTTAGTAGTAATTCTTTTCTTGCATTCTTTGTCGTTATCCACATAATATTGTCTAAGTAATTCTCTGAAACAACAAGGAGTACAAAACATACCAGAAGACACCACTTACATTATTTTCTCCTGTCTGAGTGTTGTTTTGTCACATTTTAGGTATTCTCCGACTCACAGGAAGCTCTGCAGAGGCAAATATCTAAAATATTGTTTCAACTAGTTACTTACCTCGGTAACATAAATCGTTCGCAGATCATGGCATGTAGTATTGAAACACACCTTCTGTTCAATTATGATCAATTATTATTTCGATGATAGCAAAAATAATTATAAACAGACTGGAACATGTTTACTAGAGCAACAAATTCAAGTGCAAAGTTATCAGCTCAGAGAGACCTTACCCACATAAGGTATGGACGAAATTCAAGAAATGCAATTTTTTAAAATGTTACATTTTGAGTTGTTTAGGTGTTGGCCACACACATTTATACCATAATTAGCCACTGGTCGTGCGAATATAGTTGGACAGTGCTATGCAAGAAATATTCAACCAACATTTCAATTAACATGCAACAAAATATTACTGACATCTAGAGGAATCTGACAAACCTATTTGACTGATAACCTCATGTTACAATTATGTCACAGATTTTTAAGTTAACCAAAACACAAAATCAATTTTTGGGCTTTCATTACACTGCAATGTTCGTTTCGATTTGGAGGTTGACTTTTGTTTTGGATAACACTGTCCAGTTTGTCCCTTAAAAATAAATCTTATCTATGAAGATATTTCGTAACAAACTAAAATAACTTAAGTTGCTAGAAAATGAAGCAGGAGAGGTAGTCAAAAATAAAGTTTCCCTACTTTCTATTCAACTACCAGTGCACAAGACATGCAAAGAGCACTAAAGAAGGTGAGACTATTTTCTGCTAGTTCACATTTCCTACTCATGCAAGTGCCGGAGAATGGTATAGCGACAATGTCCACAGCTGGGCGACATCAAAAATTTTAGCTGCATGCTATTTGATGACATTAGAAACAATTAATAATCAGTCGTATACAATGAGAATAACAGACAGCCTCCGTAAAGTTCGTTCCATGATCAAAACATATATCAACATCATCGACGGATCTAGTAAAGTACAGAATAGTCAGGATACATCAGCCGCACTCGACGTGGCAGACATCAATTACAGAAATCTCCTTCCTTCCTCGCGATCTTATGTTGTCTTCCCTATCGCGCATAGGTTGCAGATACTCCCAAAAGTCAACACAGGATTCGTAACAATCCCCTCCTACTTTAGTCATGATTTCAAGATTCTGTGTGATGTGATGACTGAGAATGAATAGTATGCACTAGTATTGAGACTGTTCATATACTCCTATTACAAAGCTAGAATGTAGTGGAATATGCCGAGTAACAATCTAAGGAATTTCTAAGGAAAGTACAAACACTGAAAACTAGGCAAAACTCTTGTTTATCTAGTTTTTCCTAATCCCAAAAGTTCTGATTCCATAGATAAATAGCTACACAAGACTTGAATACCGAACTAATGCTTGCACTTATGTCAGGAGGTATCTCCTGCTTTCTTATCGAGCCAGGCGTACTTCTACGAAGGGGTCTCGGAAATTTAAATTCATATAAATTCACCATAAATGTTTTAGACAGATAAGTATTTACAAGATAGCAGTGCATCAGAAAGTTTCATGGTCCGTGCAGTGTGCTGTGGTAAGCAAGTGCATTCGTTGGCGTCACTGGGTAATAGTATTAGTGGTTACCACCCAAGTGATTGGCTTTCTGTTCGATCAAACTGGAGCGATATGTCACTAACAAGCCCGATATAGGCAGTTACTAGAGAATTCGCCTACTGTCCAACAGCTGAAGTCACGAGGAAACAGTATTCTTCCATCCTAGATTATAAAATGAAGACGAAACTCACAGAACCTTCGCAACCAAATACTATTGCTATCCTAGAATCAGAGACTGCAGTATTCCCAAAACACGTATACTTCCGTCAAATTTGAAGTGAAGTCCTAAACATAGAGTTGAGATTGATAATAGCAATTAAATTCAGTAAATTTTGATAATGCAGAACTGTGATACCATATCCTGCCAGAATCGTCACCCTAAAGGAGTACAGCAGAGCCGATACAAACTGAAATACCACTGAATTTTATTTTCGTTCCTTACATCTATACTGGTTATATACGGATGCTGGACACACCATGCATCCCTAATGAAATGGATGCCCCAAAAATGCTTTACATAACCAGGAAATAATATCTTCAGGCATCCTCGAAATTTTGAAGTTCCTGTTACCTCTCTACCCATTAAAGACCTCAGTAACACTTTCGTGAATCTTCTGATTATATAACCTATTTAATTCCTGATATTATCGTTTAGGAATGAAGTATTACATGTAACAGAAAATTAGTTTATTTTCCGATAGTCAATCTCTGTTGGAGAGATATAAAACCTAGTCCCACAAATGATTATGTTCTAATAAATGAGCCGCCTGCCAACTAATTGATTTACTAATGCTGGGCACGATGTCATCTAGTTCTTAGTAAATGGTGCTTGAGATAAGGTGGGGAAGTCCCTGCAGCTCTCGTCTCCTCCTGTGGATGGTGGAAAAATTGGCTGTGACACGAAATGACAGAGCAACGACAAAAATCCAACCAGTTATGAAATGGTTCACACTACACCTGCGAAGGTGGCACTTTATTTGGGAAAGGAATGTTGAAAGATGGAGAACTCTCTTCACCCAACGAAACCATCAACTACGAGACAACTCCCGATATCAGCTTGAAATGCGTAATTACTTTGGCTTTTGAGAAAGCACACTGCAGTGGTAGCATCAGGTAAAGATTCTCCTCGTGCTGCAGTTTGCATCACCTGGGTGTCATTCGGGAACCCATCAACATTGTCACCCTGACGATGACTTTGGCGAAACATCACAAACCACAGATGATAAGATATAGCTCCACTTCTCAAGCCAAGCCGTTGGTCGCGATAGTCTCTGCCAGGGAAACTTTGTTTCTGACTTTCCCCCTCGCCTGCAGGATTAGTAAACTTTGAAGGCGTTAGAGGTAGCGGTTGGAGAGGGTAGAGGACTCACCCGCGCCTTGTCCAGCTGACTGAGGGCCTGCTTCTCCTTCTCTCGCCTCAGCGTCTCTTTCTCCTCGTCCAGCGACAAGTCAGACGACGGCTGGGAGTAGTTGGAGTCCGCGGAGCCCTGGGACCCAACACAGCGTCACAATAACGTCGCCCTCTATGCTTGCAACTTAACTACTCTCCCAACCCTAACCTGACAAGGGCAGTGCACCCGCGGTGGTAGTGCTCACCACGAGGGTCGTGGGTTCGAGTCCCACATCGGGAACCGGTAAGATCTGCCTCTACATACAGACATCGGCAGGCAAGTGGTATTTTTAATCTCAAGATGATTACAAGTTTACCTACAGCTGATTACTTAATATGTGCTAAAAGTTATAAAGTACAATCTTAATTTTACATTTGTACCTGGTACTGCTCAACTTTTCTACATAGAATGAAATTGCATTTCCTGCAAATATTCAATTTTTGTATTTCATTGCTCGCATAAGCCAAATTCGAAATTTTACTTATTTCTGCCCATACAAAATTAATAAACAATTCTGGAAAAAAATGAAATAATTTACAATGGAATATAAACACCCCCTCCCCCACCCCATGTTATGCTTAAGGATACCTCTGTGATTCACCTGCTGACGGGAGCAGATGACAGCTCCTGAAACGTCGTGAAAAATCGGTACTAAGAAATCTACTCTGTTCTTCCGTGTCTTCATCGTTGTGTCGTCTAGTCTATTGTCTGTGACGTCGTCGTTGTTATCCTGTCTTTTGTCCAACATTGCCTTCATCTCAGTATTGTCAGCGATGTCTTAATTGTGGTGTCCTTAGTTTTTACAGGTTATCTGGTTTGACTTTCGACTTTTATTTTTGGATGTTAATTTTAGTTTTCTTTATTTGTTGTTGACTAATTCCTTATGGAATCTTTCGTGTTCTTTTGTTATGATTTATGGTTGTGTTGACTATAGCCAAACTAGGCTTGTTTACTAATTTTTTCGTTTATCGTTTTGCTTTTTCTTAGTCTCATATTCGATTTCTGGGACGACATAATATTGCAATGTTTTATGTCCACAACAGTGCAGTACGTTATTCTGTCCCGTCGCAAGAAACATTCAAAGACGATTTCTAACTGACTATGCAGAATGGTTTACCTATTCAAAAACAAGTCGAATAAAGGCTAGAATTGTCAAACTAAAGGCACATTTAAAAACTTGTTTTGTTCATATATAAATGTATACTGCAGTAGTCTAGTGATTTGACTTCACTGTAAAACATTAACTATAAGTATTTGGAATTGTTTTTACTGTACATACACTGGAAAAAGAGTATAGTTGCAGGTAGCATACTTCTGTTAAAATAGGGACAACAAAACAGTTTGGTTGTTGTTACTACTCTGGATAGTTCCTTCAACAATATGTTTTGTAGAAGTTACCGTCTGGTTTGTAAAAACTGCAAGGTTCTTTGTTTCTACAACAAAACAGATAGTTGAAGGAACTGACCAGAGTAGTATTGACAATCAAACCGTTTTGCTGTCCCTATTTTAACAGAACTATGGTACCTGCAACTATACTCTTTTTTCAGTGTACAATCAGAAAACAGCATAATTATGATTTTGACTTTCACTTAAAACATTAAATAAGTTTTTGTCTGAGGCAAATGTAATTAAATTTAATGTCTAAAAGTTCAGAAATGTTTGGAACAAAAATATAAAAATCAATATTTTCTTTTCCTTTCCAGCACCCTTAACACAACAGGGCAGATTTATAGAAGGGTGGATCTGTACTTTAATAATGACCTTGGAAATGGAGGTTCAGAATAACGGTTGATTGGAAGTAGGGGAAACTTTTGGCTTCAGATAGGCACTAAGAGGAAACACAGCCATCCTGAAGTAGGAATTAAATGCTGTACCGTACAAAGTTTTGAGCACGAAACAAATTCGCTTAATTTGTGCTACCTATACCCAAGGAAAAGAGAAAAACACCGTCCTTAGAACAAGTGGAATATATGCTTAGTAGACGACAAAGATTTTAGGGAAGACCCAAATAAAAATAAAAACCAAACGTGGCACTAACCTAGCGCAGTGTTTGAGTGTTAGCAATAACGTATACACAAATCATTTGTAAACCCATGTTGATGCCTATTTGGCTCACCTTACAACTAAGGTACTACTAAGTATCCTAATGACGACATCAGCACTGTCAATAGCTTCTTGCCAAACTGCTATGATAGGTGTTGAACATTACGTACTGACTAAAATTATCATATTAGTTTGGTAACCACCCTCAAGATTTTTGTACTTGCATACTTGACAACTCTTCCATCCGATGGGACATTTAAAAAATTTAATAAAATTATTGAGGAGTTTTGTCAAATAATAAGCACAAGTTGGAGCCTATCAAAGATATCATAGGAAACAATTAAAATGCTAGCACACTTAATTTAATTGTTACTAGTATTTAATAATTTTGGGGCGCCTTAAGGCTTATTCAACACGAATACGTAAACTGCTGTTCTAAATTTTATGTTATTTCATTTGGACTATTTTCTTCTGTTATGCTGAAAATCCCGCTGAAAATAGCTATGCAGTAATTTTCCACATTTAAGAAAGGGTTATTTTTTCAGATTGCAGTATTTCGTTCTTTTTATTTCTGTGGTGTGTCACAAAGTACGGTTAGGTATAGCTCGTGATACCATAATCACTTTCCCACGAAACCAATAACAGTAATATTTTAAATCTGCACTTTATTTCAATGATCCAAACTAATCAGACGAGGATCGCGCCAAACCTTCCAAGAATATTTATACAGCTGGTATTATTGTATTTCTTTATTATTAAAAAAAACTCTTTGTGTAAACTATGCTTTGGATAATTTTGAAACTATACTGTAATTGTAAATTTTCTTTCACTCGGGTAGGTTTAATGAACGGAAACAATTGTAAAATTATTTTATGTAATCCGCAAAGGCATTAAGCAAAGGTATTATGACGCATAACTTGAATTTTTCTTAATGTAAATTTTTATATATTGTTTATCGTGTCCTCAAACACGTTCATTTGAAAAATAAAGTCAACTTAATGGACCGCCTATCACACGTGTCAAATACGCCGTAATGTGCGGGGAATATGTTATTTTTACACTACTCTACATGAGTGTCCATTGTACCAATGTAAGAAAAGACAACAACTTCGGAAAAGAACGTAATGTCTTTCGAAAATATTTTTTTAACGCAAATTAATACATACATAAAAATCATTCTTACAGTTTTAAGATATATATCATAGTTTGTATCTTAATTTTTCTGTTGCAATACACCACAAGGATTTTTAGATTTCTGCCCCTGAAATATCACATATTTTGTTGTCGAAATAAGCCAAAGTTAAGCAAAAAAAAAATTTTTTTTTTTGCTAGCTAATGGTACAATATTTAAAAAGAACTGCCTGGCAAAATTGTGTATCGCATGACTGTAAACAGTTTCAAATATTTTCAAAGCACTTGGTTAAAAAATATTCGAGTTATTTGCAATTATTTGAAATAAATGAACGGTCATGACCGTAAGAGTGCCGTCTACCCGCTCGTGAGAGGCTCAAAAGCTACGTAGCAGTAAGGTCGACCTTGAAGCGCGCATCAAATGCCGCGTCGCCTCAACGAGCCAAGTGCTGAACTAGCGTGCAAGCTTCCCGACGAACGGTTTTTACTACGGGACACTAAGCGATGAGCATATAATTTTATTGGTGGAAGGTCTGCAACTAAGTTCAGTGCAGGTCGCAATCTGAGTTTCATTTACACACGGTCAGTACATTTTGAACTACGGAAGTCTCAAAAGGCCGTTTCTAGCAACGTTGGAGGGCTTAGAAACAGTTTTTTTTTTTAATGAGCGTGGCGTCTAACAACGAAGTTCCGAACTTGCCTGAAGTTTGTTTTCTTTTCCTACGTTGGCATAATGGGCACACGTGGAATATTTCCGTAGAAAAAAAAACTGTTTACGAACACGCTACAACGCATTTGAAGCTTGGGGTGGGCGGCCGCCTTAAAAGGCGAATACGAGACGTTTAGAAACGGCATACCACTATCTATATTAAAGAAGACTAACACTTCTTAAATTTGTTCACATCAATGCATATTGTAAGTTATTAAGATATTGTGAGGCACAAAGACATTTATTAAGCTAAATCATGTTCTAATGTGTGAAAAATAACAAAAAATTCAGTTATAGCTGTAAATATTCCAAATTTTATACATTTACTTAAGGCCTTGTTACGGAGTTTTGCAGTGATTTCGAAAATATTTTTTTATTGCTACCTAATACTCATATCAAAATTTCGCTGCACAGTTTTGACACTTATATGTTATAATTTGTAGCTGAATTTTTTTGTAGAATTATACTAAACGGTTTTTTTAGATTTCATTACCCAAAGTACTCGTTTTCCGTCGTGAAAATAAGCAAAAATTAAGGAAATTATTTTTTTGCTGGCGAATGGTACATTATTTTTAAAAACGCGTCCACAGTATTGTGCATCGTGTGATTGCACATTGACTCAAATTTTTTCAAAACTTTTGGTTAAAAAATATTTGAGTTATTGGCACCAGTCTGGAAAAAAAACTCGGGAACAAGCCCTTAAGACACCAACCCCTTTAAGCCTACACATATGCCTTGACTTGACTAATTAACGTAAGTGTTAAAAAAAAATACGAAACTTACGGTCCGTGTAGTACAACGCTAGAAGCTGACACCATCACAGATTCTAGTCTTGCCTGAGCAATGCTTGTTGATTTTTGTTGTTGGAGAGCCATTTTATTATCAGCTGTTGTTTATGCCATGGAGCGATATAAACTCCACTTACTGGTCCTATAGGGTACGTTACGAATTCAGAATAGAGTGCACCTGTTGAATCTAAAATTTTATAACGTTGCAACAAATGTAATAAATGTCAAATGTGAAAATTAAACGGTTAATACACCATGTATGTGTGTGGCGGGAGGAGGTGCACTGGGGGATACGACATCCCAAAATATTATTTACGGGGTATTGTCCCCTCAAATAAATTATTAAATAAATTATATAATAAAAATATAAATATTCCTACCCGTCTTATATTCAGCATTTATACATTAAACCTGCTGAAATTGTCCACATTTGTACATTACAATCAAAATTTTCCCTAGAAACCCCCCCCCCCACGATTTAAAGATATGATCGGCATATCAGCCACTTGACATACTGTACCTATCTCCCTCCCCCCCCCTTCTTCCACAGAGATTAACTGTCGCGCACGCCTATGGATGGGTTAATTCGGTGTGGAAATGTTCCGGAAGCAGTGTAATCAAACAGTAATACTTTTGAGTTCAGACAAATACATCAGAAGGGTCGGTAGTTTTTCGCGGAAAGATTTTCCACCACTTTGTTTCAATAGCCGATATCTTACTGACATAGCTGCGACGCAGAAAACAATTCAGTAATCAGGATCTCAAAAATTTTTATTACTGTTTTCTATTTCATCTTTTTTATAAACTTTTGTTCTCATTGTTGAAGGCATACGCACGGACAAATTCACGGAAAAACCCGTAACCTCGAAAAAATAATGTATGTAATTTCATTCACATTTATGTCAAACTGGCAGAATTCACAGAGAGCCAGTTCCGAGCGCAGTACAAAAGTGAAGACGCCATTTTCTAATCTGAGAACGTTTGCCAACGAATCACAGATGCGATACCAGCAGTAGAGAAGTCCAACAAATTTCCGCTGATTTTAAGAAGTTGTGATGTTTTTTTACAATGTGTAATAAAAAGCGTGCTAAAACTTGTTCAGTACATAAATCTACACAAAGCAGTGCCACTATTTTGGGGGGGGGGGGGGGGGGGTTGGTAAGGGGAAGGAAAATTTGTGTTGCTGCTTCTAGCACTACGATAATCTAGGAACAGCACTGTACACCTCATTAAAAGTTTTGCATTACTGATATATCTGCGTCAACATGTTGTTCTCGACTATAGAGAGAGAGACCTGAGATTTTTCCACGTTAATTTGCTGCGAAGTAGTATTACGAACCGATGTGCGAATGTTTCTTCCACGATAGGGTCACTTTATAAATCTCTTCCTTGAGAACTCTGAACCAACAGCTAAAGATCTGGAAAAATTCGTTAAATAATTTTATGACAAGGTATAGTCCAGACTTATTTACATTTATTTTACGCTTATAATTTGCTAACTGAGTGATCGATAGTTTGCAAAGATTTTTAAACCAACTTGTTTCATAGTCTTACGTGTATGCCGGTGGGTCTGCTTCGTGGTCAACGATTGGATGTTTTTTAACCCTCAGCGTCTTTTATTGCTACCAGTTAATCCCAGAGGTAGGAACAGCAGATGTGCACATATAGTATTGAAAGACGTGCTTCAAAAACTATTTCGTGAAAATCAGGTACCCCTATTTATAATTTATCTTGCATCAAATCACCTTCTAATAACTAATAAAAGTAAAATTAAGAAAGCGTAGCAACTGTATTATACATTATCAAGAATCATACGTATGTCCATGGCCGCTACCTCATAGATACAGACAGAACTTTTCGTGAAAAGAATTTAGCCCTAGTTTATTTCAGTGCCTTACGTGCATATCTGCAGCTCTGCTTCATGGTTATTGGCAGAGTGTCTACGTGAAGCGGCGTCTGTCATTTGACTGTGCCAACACCACACGTCTGTAATTTCCGAACCGAAGGCAACTGAGAGTGTAAACATCAAATCAGTAACTATGAAGCAACTGGGTCGAAATTATTTTCGCGAAAAGTTCATAGTTCTACCCATAGAGCATTAAGTTTCACACCATACAAAAATAAGGCACGGTTTCAGTCGCCATATTGAATTTTATTATTTTTCACTTTTTTTTTTAATTGTGAGAAGGAAAATGTTTAATATTGGATTATACCTCAAATTCAATTTACGTTTCGCTACAGTACAGACCTTGCGATTTAGCCGTTAACTTATAATTACACCGCAATTTGTGTGGTAAATTATTTTATATTCTTAACTTACCGGACTAATGCTTGTATTGTAGCTCAAGGTAAATAGAATTTGCGGTATAGCCGCCGATTTAACATTTTTCTTCTCAGAACTCAGAACAGCGAAAAGTAATAAAATTCAATACAGCGACTGAAACCGAGTCTTAATACAGGGTTTGGTCCTCTTAACTTGCAGGTTTTCTATTGGCTCAGAGTTCTCCACGAGTATCCAATGAACTGAGCTACAATTGTAATTATAGGAAAAAAATGCATTTGTATTCTAACTAGTCTCAAAATGAATTCACGAATCCATGCCCTGCCCCCGAGAAAGTACCTACATGGTGTAAATATACACGATCTAAAGAACATTCGGGCTAAGAGAGCATGGTAAATAATTCGGCCCTAAAAACATCAGTTAAAAATTGTCTTGGTTTCTCGTAGCCAAGTTGTAAAAGTAAAAATATAAAAAAAACCTACACAATACATTTTACCAACTTTCTGAGCAAAAATTGTTCTCGAGTAACATACTTCTGAAGATCAATGAATCACTCTAACAAACACGTAATTCTGGATAGACGTTTTGCTCATAAAGTTTGCAAATATCATTACATGGGATTGTTGTTTCGTAGTTTTTGCATATTGACTTTCAAAAACGTGTCGATTTCAGTAAGTGTACTTAGCGATTATTTATCTAACATACACACTTGAACAAAATACACGGATGCGGTACACAATACGAAACTCTAGTCACGAACATTTTATAATACAAAACATTTCTTGAGGTGTACATATTCAGCCCCAAACTACACAACACCTTTTACATTTTGCAGTTGCAAAAGTAATTTCGTAAGACGTTTACATGTAACTTTTTAAAAGCACTCGTGTGAAACTTCCTCTTTACTGTACTTGACTATCAAATCTAGTCTATACACACAACAAAAATTACAAACAAATAATTACTAAGATCTTAACATGACCTAACTTACGACTAACGCTAAAATACAAAGTATTCTAGATATATGCAAATAAAAATTCAATATGTGTTAAGTTAAATTTTGTTAAAAGTCGTTCTTTCTACGACTATCAGGTTAAACTATAAATAACCAGTTAACATAACGTAAAAAAATTGACATTATGAACTAATATTCTGAAATATTCTGAGTAGTAAATATGTTGGAAAAATCCTCGTCATTGGAAACAATGCAGCTGGCATTTATTTGAAGACATTCTTGTAGTAATACATATTCACAACGGAAGTAGAAAAATTGTTAGAACCCGGAAATTTTCGCGAATTCATTTGAAGAAGAGTTAGATTTCAAATAATTGTACGTAACAGTTACTTCTGCGATTGGGTCTCTAAGGATTCTCAACCAACAGCAACCGTGCATGAATGCACTCACAGACTCCCGCGCTACCTTGCCATATGTACAACTGGCCAATCACTGTAGCGACAGCCAATGTACTAGTAACTGAGGACAGAGTGTTTACAGGACAGTGAAGTCCGACCAGTAAGTTGTTGAACCCGTGACATTTCCGGGCTTGTTTCAATTGTTTCCCCATAAACTGACAGCATCACCATGGTTACGTTTTTAGCCAATATTTAAGAGGGCTTGGAAAATAATTCAACGCTAAAAGCATTAATCTATATCTGTAGGTTTCTTGAAGCCAATTTGCGAAAGTTAAATAATAGCAACCCTAGACAATAATTTTAACCAATGTATTGAACAAAATTGTTTCCAGTGTTACTAACTTCTGACGCACAATCTCTGACGCCGGAACCTCGTGCATTTAACTGCGGCGCAAGAGATCAGGCGTAACGAATTAGTAATTCTGGATAAATATTTGCTCATAAAGTTGGCATATGCCGTTATCTAGGATTGGCATCGAAAAATGCGTATAAACCAATTGATATCTTTAGAGTATATCTATCTACCGCTCACTTTTAATAGTAGTGAATTAATACTACGAAAAAAAATCAAAACGTACTTTTCACACAGGTACCCACACAATTTTGTGATTAAAAAAGGAAGAATTAAAACACACATCGTTGGAAAGAAAATCAGTAACTGAAGACTTTTCGCGAGCTCCCCACGATCTACTGGCGTATACTTCCACCACAATTAAGGTGGCCGTCTGTCCAGGTCGTGCAGAACTTCGACTGTAAGCAGATCATTCGAAAACTTCTCCCCGCACGTGAGTGATATATGCTTAGGAATACCATGTGTATTCACAGTTCCAGTTCACCATTAACCTCAGCCATCTTTAGTAGAAGGCCGCGGCCTTAGATCTGGCAACCCTGCCAGGAAGGGTCATTTTAACACTTCTCTTAGCTCTCCAAAGACAATGGCTTCCCCTGATTCGCCGGTATGTAGAGCAAAATAACGAATCAGGTACAGCCATTGCATTTGGAGAGCTAAAAGAAGTGTTAAAATGACCCTTCGTGGCAGCGTTGCCAGATTTAAGGCCGTGGCCTTCACTAAAGATGGCTATGCCACAGACTAAATAGTAATACAGACGTGAAATGACGTGGCGGCTCGTTTGATGAGAGCGAACTTCGCCGCTTATTGGCTGTCCGAGGCTGTGGATACAAGCCCCGAGTCTGTTTGGCTTCTACATGTTAGAGTAATTTTGCTGTTGGCCTGGCTGCCGGCTAGCAGGGTAGCTGCCTTACGCTGATTGGCAGTAGGGGTTCCCGCCATGTTGCTAGCCAGGGAAGCCATTTTGCTGGCGTGTGTGACTGAGTTCGCCGTCCTACCGGCTATTTCACTTCTGTATTCCTAAATATTCTGTGGCTATGCCATTCTTCATTAAATCACATTTTCTACCAGCCGAAAACGGCTAACAACGTGGGGCCTGATCACTTCGTCCTGAAGCCGATAGCGACAAGGCAGCACTCTAAGAAAGACAAATGTTGTACCCAGGTAGCAGTTTAGAGCACGCCGATGTCCCGAGAAAATAAACTATTCAGTATAGCTAGCTACACAGAGGGAACTTGTAAACAGCAGTATAAGCTTGTAGGAATTATAGCTAGAGACCTGAAAAATTCGCGTTTACTTTTAGGCGCAAGCTAGAATTACAGACACTATAGGTCTGTATCACGTCCACAATAGGCCGTTGACTTGCTCGACACTTCCTGGAGGTAGTTGAGCCTATAACAGAACTGTAACTGAATACAGGCCCATTTAAAAGTCAGCGAGCAACTAATAAACAGCTGTTGTTTGCTTGGGTTCATATATATTCAAGGAGGCTAGCCTACGCGAATTTTTCCGGCCTCTAATTATAGCCAGGGACCCCTATTTTTCGCGAAAAGAAATTTTCTCCACTTTGTTTCAGTGTCTTACATGTACATCTACAGTTCTGCTTCGTGGCCAGTGATTGGATATTTTAACTGTCACGAGCCTAGGGATTCTACCGGCAAATCTCAGACGTGTGTTGTTGTAGGAACGTTATTGTAATTGATCTTTGAAAGAACTGTGCAATGGGAGTGCATGACTGGATTTGTTTGTATGGACATACTCCATTGCGAAATAAATGACTTTTTTTTCTTTTTCAAGGTGTGTGTATTGTTCAGTGGTAATGTCATTTATTTCGCAATGGAGTGTGTCCATACAAACAAATCCAGTTATTGTAATTGGCTCATTCAAATTATATACGTCATTTTATAAAATAATGCTGCCAATAACCATGAAGCAGAATTGCAGACGTGTACGTAAGGCACTGAAATACAGTGAGTCAAAATTCTTTTCGCGAAAAACAGGGGTCCCTTAATATAGCTCAAGACATGCAAAAATCACGTAATTGTTATTGACAGACTAGACTCCACTGAACTGTACATACTCGATCTCAATCTATATCATTGGTTAGTCTTTGCGTGATGTCATTTACGTACACGACTACTTCACGCACGATTGCTCACGTTACCGCAGAAATTAACACCTTGCTTTCTTGTTTCTGTTGTTTTTTTAGATAATTATTTCTTTAAACTTAAACTAGAGGAGATATCAAAAATATGTTCGGTAGTTTTATTAAAAATTATTTTTGCCGTGATAGCTAATATTTCAAAACAAGAAATTATACGGTTCCGACAAAAAAGTCAATTAACGAGAGGTATGTCAATTACTAGGGACCCCTGCTTTTCGCGAAAAGAATTTTGCCTCACTTTGATTCTGTGACTTTCGTGCACACCTGCAGTACTTCTTCGTGGTCAGTGATTGGATAGTTCAACTCTCACGAGCTTTGGGATTCTACCGACAAAACAACAGATGTGTGGTGTATCAGGAACGTTATTGTAATTGGCTCAGTCAAATGAGATACGTTTCTTCACATAGACACTCTGCCAATAACCATGAAGCAGAATTACAGTTGTATACGTAAGGCACTGAAACAAACTGGGGCAAAATTCTTTTCGCGAAAAACAAGGGTCCCTATCAATTACATAATTAGTTAAAACCATGGTTAGAGATGATGGTATATCGCGGAAATTTTTATGCCAACATACCCTTGAAAACACTGTAGTTTTTTGCAACATGTATGATTGGGAGATACACGTCTGACACAACGTAGCTGTCAGCAGACCAATAACAGGCATCAAATATTACAACAGCGGAATTCTTATTGTCTCAGTCAAATAGGGTAACAGATCCACGTAAAAACGAAAGCCAGTAATCTTCTGGTCAGCTGAACGTGTGTTGAAACCCAGAAAACAGTCAAACTTTCCCGCGATAAACTATCATCTCTAACCATAGTATTTACTGCCTCAAAAAATCCGCCAACATGGAAAAAAAAAAAAGATTTTAAACAAAAATTCCACACAGATTTTTGCTCTCGTTTAGGCGCAAAAATTACTATCGCTAAAAAGTATATACAAGAGAGCATGTCTTAATACAATCCACGACATTGCGCGGCCAGTGGAAGACGTCGAGCAAGCGAACACCAACTTGCAGTCTAGTCTGTCAGAAAATAAGGCGAAATTTGAGGGTCTATGATAGCTTTGAGAAAATAGGCGCAGCTGTTACGTTTGGTTCGCTGTTATCACTTGCATGGTCAGTGTTATATGCAGTGTGTAGTCTTGTCTACAACCAATTGTGTCGTCCGTCATCGTTATCTCTGTCCATCATTGTCGTCTAATTCATGCACCTCGTTTGTTCCTTGTCTGTTTTGACTTCCTTTTTTTTTAATACGACTGCATTCGTATTTCGGAATTACTTTAATGTTTGTTCAGTACAGCAATTTGTGACATCCTTGGCTTGTTTCTTCTTTTTTTTAGCTCATTTTCTTGTGCTTAGTACTTTTTATTGAAATGTGTATTTTCTGCGATTCAGTAATGGCGTTATATCCAACAACACACTTCAGTTTGTCATTATTTACTGTAATGCGCCTGTGGAATGGGTTGACTCCCTCTCCCTATTGGTTGTACACGTTCATTAATACGTCTCTGCGCATCTGTTCTGCGCAGGCCTCCTTGCCCCTCTTTTCACCCATCCCCTGCGACAAAAAGTTTGTTTACGTTAGTTTAGATTATTTTAAAATGTAAAAAAAAATCTATGAGCTTCATTCAAAAGTTTTGTTAGGTTAGGAATCTTCAGTATAAAGAACGGCTGTAGAAGAACAGGTCTGGACACTCGCCTAGAAAACTTGAGACCCCCTTGTTGTTTGGCTGTAGTTCAGCAAGTTACCGAGTGTGTTGTGCGTCTTTGGCTCTGCAATCAGGGCGGTCGAGCTCACTTCCCTCCCACAAAGACAAACAATTTAGCAAAACGTATTTTAATCAATTTATGAAATACTTCTTTCGCTCACAATCCTCATGCATGGCTCCAGTAATCTGTATTTACTTTATAATGAAAATACTAGAAAAAAGTGGGCGGAGTTTGAGCCCGACCGCCCTGACTGCAGCGCCAAACACACACAACATTCTCGGTAACTTGGCGAACTGCAGCCAAACAAGGGAGTCAAGCAAAATACATTGTTATATAAGCGAGCGTCCAGACCTGCTCGTCTACGACCATTGTATAAAGTATTAAAACTGGCGCTGCTCCGCTACTCGCGAAGTTCAAATCAACCAATAGAGGCGTTGGCCAACAGAGCTCACAGCCACAGAATATTTAGTAATACAGAAGTGAAATAGCCGATAGGACTGCAAACTCAGCCACACGCGCCAGTCAAATATCTCCGTTAACCAGCAACATGGCGGAGAAGCCTGCCGCCAATCAACGTTAAGGATGTTCAAAAGAGGCAGAAAATCATAATTTTATATTTGTATGAATAGTGTTAGTTTTGTATACGTAACTTGAGAGTACATATTCCTCTTATCAAAAGTTTTTAGCTCAGCCAGTTTTCCCACAACGGCTTTTCAAAGTCAAAATTTGCATATTTTTAGTTCTAACCCCTCGAAAACCAATCAACATAATGAAACGAAACAATTTGCAGTAAAAGTACATGTCTCAGGCTAAGGCTTTAGGTATATACAAATTCAATACAAAAATATTTTTGTATATAAAATTTCCTAAACATAGCAAAAAAAAAAATAAAATTTCATACTTTTTTTTTTAATACACAACATTGTTTGGATTGGTTTTTATATTCTTAAAGCCCTAGCCCAGGGCATGAACTTTAACTGTGAATTATTTCGTTTCATTATGTTAATTGGTTTCCGGGACAAACAAAAAACACGCAAATTTTTACTTTGAAATGCCTTTATGGAAAAACTGGCCGAGATATTTTTTTTTTCCGTAAGAGGAAAATGTACTGCTAAGTAACATATACAAAACTAACAATGTTTTATGCAAATATAAAATTATGATTTTTCCCCATTTGAACAGCCTTAAGGGGCCTGCCTAGATGTGCTGCGTTTGCGTTTGTGTGTGTGTGTGTGTGTGTGTGTGTGTGTGTGTGTGTGTAAGGCAGGAGCAGTAAGGTTGCCGTTGACCGAAGCATGTAATGTATTATCACCTCTGCGCGCAAGCCACTCGGCTGGCGTGCAGTACATTACTACTATCCTTCCTATAGGACTTTAAGCGGTGACCACAATATTTTACTATCTGGTAACATAGTTCAAAGTTTAACGCTTGTTACGATAATTGTGTTTTTCGAATCCGGGTGTTATTTTTCAAGATACAGAAGTCTGGAAAAGCCATTTTTGACCATTTTGAGGGACCCGAAAATGATATTTCTAATAAACGTGCCGAATGTTTAAAACTATAGTGGCGTAGTTGGAAGTGTGTGTTCTTTTCGTAGATATACATATATAACGTGCGTTAAATATTTTGTCAAAAAATGGTCGTAACTCGCTGCAACACATTTGAAGCGCACGTAGGCAGGCCCCGTAAGGGTGTTCACGTGCGATAAAATTATAATTTTATATTTATATGAAATAGTGTTAGTTTTGTAGACTATACTTGTGAGTACAGTTCCCTCATATAAAACAATTTCAGCTCTCATATTTTTCACATAACGGTGCGTCAAAGTCAAAATTTGCATGTTCTGCTGCCACGCAAACAGTGAAAACCAAATGACTAATGTATGTGAAATAATTCACAGCAAAATAATTTACTATGCGCGACGTAATAAAATATTTGAAAAAATCCCGCGAACTGATGTATTCTTAAACAATTGTTGTATTTGCAACTATTTTCTGTATTTTTGCGACTATTTAAATTCTAAATATTATGTGATGTTTTTTTAAAATGTTATATTGCATAGCTTATGGGATGTAAGTTCACAGTAAATTATTTTGTTTAAGTAGGTCAGTTGGTTTTCACTATTTGCGTGGCAGCGTAACAAGCAAATTTTGACTTCGACACCCCGTTATGAGAAAACTATGAAAGCTAAAATTCTTTCGTAAGAGTAAAATATATTCACAAGTATCGCCTACAGAACTAACAATATTTCATAAAAATATAAAATTATGATTTTTTCGCCCTTGGACATCCTTAAGGTGGCTGCCCTGCTAGCCGGCAGCCAGACCAATATGAAGCCTGCCGTAACATGCAGGAACCAAACAGACACGTGGCTGGTATCAACAACCTCGGGGTGCCAATAAAACGTCAAGTTCGTCTGTTTCAAATGAAACGCCACGTTATTTCACGTCTGTATTACTATTACGTCTGTGCGAGAGCTGTACATATTTACTGCCACTCTAGGGGCCGATTGCATAGTCGTATTGAGATAAATCTTTAAGGCCTCTCTGAGTGGACTGTGAGAAATTTTCATTGCAGAGACGAATAGTGAGTGAAATCTAAGGAAAGACTAAGAATTTCTTAAGGTGTCCTCAGACCTTCCTTAAAAATTCCTCAAGCTGCAAATCAATCATGGCGGCCGTAAATTGAGGCTAGAATGCCACATGGAGGAGAGTAATATCCTTATTTTAAATTTATTGGTAATATTTTAGAGGAGGAACATAACCATGGTGTAAATGAAAGATGGCATTGGCATTTACAACACAATTTATATTCGTTGTACAATTTTACATGAAAGCGATGTCATGTTTATTTACTGTCACTTTTGTTATCAAACAAAATGGTTACGATACCATTTTATAAACGAAGTGGTTACGATTCTATAGGCCTAAACAGAATCGACGACATATATTTACCATTTTTATTTTTCATTTCTTTCAGCTTTACAGTATGCGAAACACTAAATATAAGTTAACAAATCGCTGTCATGTAAGTTTTGTGCATAGTAAATGGGATATAATACCCATTTTAGCTACATTCGCAAGTCGATGCACGAAGATAAATTATTTTTCTTACGAATATTGTGGTAACACTTTACCTCAACTGAGATATTTCAGTTTTCTGACACTGCAATGCAAGCGAAAAATTCGTAGATTTTACTTTATTTCTCCTTAGTGTCACCTTTACCTCAATATTTTCCTCACTTGTCTCTGCAATCCACCCTAGGAATCGAGGTTATTCCGTCGCTGTAGTGAGCTCGGGTGAGTTCGGCTAACTTCGGCAGCGCGTTGAGTCACCTACGACCGTGGCTAAGGCTACCACAGGGACAACCGGGCTAGGAGGGGCGGCAGGGATATTTATTTTTGCAACACGTCGCCCTGCCTTGTTCCGGTTCGGCGAGCGCTTGGCGTCTGAGACAACCACATACGTTCACATACAGACGTGATTTTTGAAGAGTGTGAGATATTATAATGTCTGCACGCAGCGCAGTGTTTGAGTTCAGGCAATTCTTCGAGTAAACAGCATATATATAGAAAAACCAAACACGGGAGAGTAACTAAAAATTGCAGTAGTGAGAAAAACACACACAAATATATATATATATATATATATATATATATATATATATATATATATATATA
>PNEQ01069158.1:0-42243 GCA_003012365.1 Medauroidea extradentata | reverse complement strand
TGAAATTTTGGGTGCGGTTTAGTTTAAAAAGCCAGCAAAAACGCGAGGGCTTAAAACATCCAAAAACTAGAGGCAAGATTATTTCGCGTATTGATCCTAGGTCGGGTTGAATGCCAATATTGTATACTTCACTACACCTTCTGTGATTAGACGACACCTGTTTTAACACATATTTGACGACTGCAAGCCAGTGATAAATAAGGAAACAACTCGTGGTGGTAACACGTGTTACGATTAGAAGCCAATGGATATTTGACTTTGGCCAGTGTGTGTATAGGTCTGAGAAGTCTAGGCTGTTGCCATATTAATACACTAATTACTCGTGCCTCTACTAATAACTACTCGCGTCGAGTAGTTTATCGAATAATCTAGAAATGGCTCAAGCTACGCACACCTTGAACAATGCCTCACAGCACAACAAGCCCAATATTTTTTTTTTGCGTGCAAAAATCCAGCTCAACCGTCTTTACTATGTGTAGAGATGATGGTATATCGCGAAAATGTTTTTGTGCCAACAAAGCCTTGAAAACAATGTAGTTTATTGTGACATGTATGATTGGGTGATATACGTCTGACACAACATAGCTGTCTGCAGACAAATAACAGACATCACATATTACAATAGCAAGATTCTTATTTGCTCAGTCAAATAGGGCAACAGCTCCACGTACAAGCGAAAGCCAGTCATCTTTTCATAAGCTGAACGTACGTTGAAACCCAGCTAACAGTCAAAATTTCCCGCGATAAACCATCATCTCTAACTATGGGTAGGGATTGGGAAATTTCGCGAATTCAATAACCTGCAGGCTAGAATCCATTATACTATATGTATACTCTAGCCCTGACTATTAGTCAACTAGCTGCTACTCAGTGGAACAGCAGACAGTGAACGAATATTTAGGGCTTGAACATGCATAGTATAATGGATTCTAGCCTGCAGGTGATTGAATTCGCGAAATTTTCCAGTCCCTACCCATAGTTAGAGATGATGGTTTATCGCGGGAAATTTTGACTATTTGCTGGGTTTGAACGTACGTTCAGCTTACGAAAAGAAAATTTCCAGTCGCTAACTACGGAACATTAAGAGTGCGTGGTAGATAAATAAACGCTGAAAACATCAATTGATTTCTACGCTTTTTTCGAAACCAATGTGGATAAAATACTCAATGACAATCCTAGATAATGGTATTTGCCAACTTTATGAGTAAATATTTATCCAGAATTACTAATTCGTTGCGCGTGATCTCTTGCGCCGCAGTTAAATGCACGAGGTTCCGGCGTCAGAGATTGAGCCTCAGAAGTTCGCAACACTGGAAACAATTTTGTTTAAAACGTTGGCTAACAATATTGTCTATGATTAATTTTCGCAAATTGACTTCAAGAAACCTACAGTTATAGATTAATGCTTTTCGCGTAGAATTATGTACCACGCCCTCTTAAGCGGCGATCAAGTAATTTTATTGGTGGAAAGTTGGAGTAAAGCTCAGTACACGTCTCTATACATCCATAGATACATCCGTTTGTACATTTTGAGACGTATTCCACGAGAAGGTCGTTTTTAGCTACGTTGGAGGGCTTCGAAACACTGTTTTAATTAGGAAGTTAGCCAAAATATTTATTTATAATTACTAGATTTCTATGAGGTAAGGTTTGTTTTGTAGACATACATTATGAAAATGTTTTAACAATAATAACAATTTTTAAGCTTTCATAGTTTTTGTATAACGGCATGTCAAAATCCTAAATTTGCATGAAACGGTTCTAAGCTAGACAGGAAAACCAACTTACAGAAATGAAATAATTTACACTGAAAAACAATGTCACGGACTACACCAAGGGGACTAACATAAAAAGCGAATATTTTTGTTTCTTTTTTTTTAATAAACGCCTAATTTTAAGTAAAAAATAATCTGACGCTGATTTATACATGTCTTGGTGTAGTACGTTATACTGTTCTTCAGTGTAAATATTCAATTTACGTACGTTAGATGGTTTTACTTTACAGCATAAAACCATTGTATTCAAATTTGGACTTGCGACATACCATTCATTATACAAAAAACTACGAAAGCTAAAAAAAATAAATGTCATCGTAGTAAAAAAAATAGTCACTAAACAAACCTCATCTTGTACAAATATAAAAATTACTGAAACAATTTTTCGGTGAACTTCCCATTTAAAAACGATATTCCGTCACTGTTCGGAGTAGTGTTACTTCCCGAACATTTACAAAATGGGCACAAGTGGCATAGTTTTGTAAAATAACGTATTTACGAACACATTGCAACGTGTTGAAAGCGTGTGGTATGCAGCGACCGTGCAACAAGTGAGCGTCGCGACGCCAGACGTCACACATGTGTGGTGGCGCCGACCACGCCCACCCTCCCCCCTCCCCTGGAACCTCTGCTATCACCCGCGAGTATCGATCACTCTGCGAAAACAACTTTCCTCCCTTCAGCCCTCAACATGACCAAGTAAAGTGAACCTCATCGCGCCCTTCCCAGCCAGGCTTGCCTGTCAGCTAGTTAAGTGTACTAATTATGTATTTTTAAGTATGTTTCAGGTATCTACTGGTGATACGGGAGAACGAGGCGTCTTTAAAACCTCGTCCTCCACCAGGGCATTGTGCTAACCCACAGTGCCCTGGTTAAAACCAGCGCCCTCCCAAACTAAAATTAAAAGGAAAATATACAAGTTAAATACAGCCCCCCCCCCCCCACTCTTACTTCACAACTCTACTAACAACCTGGACCTTCCTACATTTCCAGTGCCATTTTTATTTGTAATGCATGTAACTGCTGATTGGTAACACTGCTATTCTGTCGAGAGGGTTTTTACGGTACTATGCCGGTTTTTCCCCCTCTCTTCTTAGAGTATGGCTTAGCTATAGGTACACCTACGCAGGTAGCCATGTCTGCCCAATCCCTCTCTGCCGCGATGCATGCCTCCTCTACATGAAACTTCCCCCTAGTAGGAGAATGAGGCTCAGACCTGAGACGTACTTACTCCCGCTCCTTCCCCGGGCCGCACACATAACACAGTAGATTAGGGTAGGTTAGGAAAAATAAATAAATCGCCCCTCCCAGCCATTCAGCAAGTCGCAGGTGAGATGATACTACGTCTGATAACAACGCATATTATGTAGCTGCATTATTAAGGATAAAAACATTTCACGACATCAGTAAATAAACCCACTGATATATACTCTTTCAGATAAGTTTGGGACAGCTATTTATGGACAATAATTTTTCATATTCTGTGGTTTGAGACACAATGCAAGACAGCCAGAAAAAGTCCATTTCATCAATTCCACTGTAAAGATTGTCTTTCATTGTGCCACAAATCACAAAATATTAAAAATGATTGCCCATAAGTAGAGCCTACGATTTCGCGAAAAGAGTTGTGCAACAGTTAGTTTCAATGCCTTATGTGCACATATGAAGCTTTGCTTCATGGTTACTGGCAGAATGTATTATTACTAGAGACACTCTGGAAAATCGCGAAAATATTTAACATAGTTTTCAATTAAACTGTAGTATCTCAATCGTGACACGTATGAACAGTTTTCAGGCAAATCACGTACGTTCTGTGTTACAGCTGTTCAGTTCTAATTGGGTCTGTTGAAGAGGGACACGGTACTTCATATAAACGATAGCCAATATAAGTGCAAAACCTTCAGTGTTATACAAAGTATGTTGGAGCCTAGCAAACAATCAACTTTTCCCGCGATTTACCGGTGTCTCTAGTTATTGCACAGGCGTGGCTCATTTGACTGTGCCAACAGGAACAAGGTTACTGCGACACCACACGTCTGTGATTTGCTGATAGAACCCTAGACGCTGAGAGTTAAAAACAGCCAATCACTGACCATGTAGCAGGGCTGTATATATGCACATCAGGCATTGAAAGTACATGTTCCAGAATTAAATTTCGCGAAAAATCGTGGGCTCTATCCATAAGTCGAGTAGCGTCGTTATCGCGAATTCATCTAGCAACAGCACAGATTTCTCAGTCCTATACACGCATCGGCTACAATCGATTATTCATTGGCGTGTAACATTACTAGCGGGTAACAAGCGATAGTCATACGAATTATTTCCTTCAGGGTCTAGGCTCCTGGGTTGTAGCCGCGTCAATGTCGCATTTCTTCCCGACGTTTCGGCCAGCATTGCAGCTTCCATCTTCAAGTATGCATTTTCTTTCTAGTCGCAGTAACTATTTCCTTCTGAGCCTCTGCGAAACTGCAATGCTGACCGAAACGCCGTGAAGAAATGCGACATCGACGCGGCTACAACCCAGGGCCTAGACCCTGTAGACAACGGCCGTGGAAGCCTACGAACTTCGAAATATTTCCTAGTTTACCATTTGCTTGCAACCGTCAAAGGAGTTTCGTGACAGCTGCCACCTAATCACAGACGTGACAGTGAAGTATACGAACTTGGCTTCCAACCTGGCCTGGATTGTATCTGCGAATCTGTCAAATTTTACCAAACTCAAGCCCGGTACACACTATGCTTAATTCTCTACACACTTGCTTACTTAACTCTGTTCATATACGTCGACTGAGATTTCATAACATAATTCTGTAGTAAAACGTACGTCTTGCGTACATACTATCACTGTTTACTTCTATGTTCCGGTACATAAAGAAGAAATACAGATTTGTGATGTTGGTTGTTATGTTCCATAAAATACAACAGTAAAATTGTTGAAAACTGTTTCATAGCAAGACTTGCATGTAATTGCAAAATAAGTGAAACTATCTTGCATTATTCAGGTTTTGAAACATCCGACGGTTGTGTGATCAGTCGGGAAAAAATACTTTTATTTCTAATCAATGCATATTGGCAACCCTACTTGCGAGCTTCACACGCGCCGAGACTGAGGCTGTCTCTCAATTAAAGAGTGTGTACACTCTCACTACCCTCTCGGCCACTCTGGCTCACTTTATTCGAATTGGGACGTCTACTCTCGCACTAAGCACTCGGCACACTGCATACTATCGGCAGTAATTGTAAGTATATAAATAAATAATCTACTCTGCGAACTACGATATATTTAATGTTATTGTTATTATCTACTATAATACATTTATTAAATACAAGAACGGCGGGTTAAAACAACGAACAATGAGTAAAAATAATTCTTAACAAACACAAATAAAATGGTTTAACCTTAAAGCAATATGGCTGCCACAGAGGGTGCGAGAGTGAGCTGCGAGGGAACATCATCGCTCACTCTCGTTCACTCTCCTATTGCACACTCTCCCTTTGAGTTGGAACAGTAGAAAGTACCCTCTGTGACGTCAAGAGTGGACGAGAGAGTACTCTTTCCGGGCTGAATTGAAGACGGGAATGTAAGTGGCGAAATAATGTACGACAGTTTAAGTGTACAATGTGGCAACACTGCACGTAGGAAGTTTGCGCTTATATTCCACGCGCCCAGGTACTTTTATGTTACTTACGTCAAGTATAAGTAAGAACATGTTTCTCAGGATTTTAACCTGCGCCCATCATATGCAAGTTAATACAGTAGTAGTAGGATAAGTAATATATATATATATATATATATATATATATATATCTTATAATATAAAAATGAATCGCAAAATGTGTTGGTAAGCGCATAACTCAACAACGCCTGGACCAATTTGGCCAATTCTTTTTTTTTTTATGTTCGTTGAAGTTCAAAGATGGTTTTTACGGCGAGAAAAATTCGAATAATTGCCGGAAAAAAAACCTAAAAAAGTTGAGTCAATTTGAGCTTTATTGCTATTGTTTAAACAATGTAGGTATGTTCCTGTGATCGAGGACTTAAGCATGCACTCAGGTATTGTATAAAGTTTGGAGTGTGGGAGAGGTGGGGTTACGGGTTCGTATCCCGTGCAAGACTTTGCGATGGGAATTACATGACATCATACAAGCGTATTGCGCGCGCTCTTTACACTGTTATTGAGTATGCTAGCTGTTAAATGCCGGGCAGCTGTTTTGCGGTGGAAGCCGCAGCCGGGCAGCTGTTTTATAGAGAAATAAAGATGAACTAAAAAAAGAAGTTCTGCAATTAAAGTACGCTTAGCGCAGTGGACTGGACAAATCTGTTTGTATTTGATGTTTTAAAGATTAACAGTGAATATAGTATAATATAGAATATAGTATCACCATCAATTAACACGTAACTAAAAGATAGTTACTCTTTTCTATAGTACACGCGGGCGAAGCCGCAAAGGGACAGCTAGTAATATATAAAATGCTCGTGTCACAGTGTTTGTTTCCATACTTTTCCGAAACAACGGCTTAACCTATTTCAATGAAATTTTGTATATAAATTCGGTAGGTCTGCGAATAGGTTTTTATCTATTTTTATACTCCTAAGTGCTATTGTTTAGTAAATATTTTTAATTTAATAATTTTAGAACCCGGTCGATAACTGTGTAAGTGATAATTGATCAGTTATCCCCACGAGCTGATAGCAGTCTATCCCCACCAGGTGTCGCTGCTGTATTATTATTATTATTATTATTAATTTCTTTACTATAAGAACTCTTCCACTTATATACCACATCCTTACACACTTACAATAATTTATTTATGTGACAAAACAACGTTTATCGGGGCAGCTAATATATATTATTAGTACTAGGTACTATGCTGCCAAATTGTGCTGTAATACTTCATTGTACAAAATTTTGCTACTATCTTCAATTTAGTCCAGAATTCGCGTGGCGTGCTTATTATGCAGTTGTTTGTGAACAGCCTGTACAGATACAGCCACGATTTTTGCAACAACTTGTTTTAATGCCTTACGCGCACGTCTTCAGTTCAGCTTCGTGGTCAGTGACTGGGTGTTTTTAACTCTCATAGCCACTTATCATAGACGCGTGGAGTCGCAGTAATCTTGTTCTGATTGGCACAGTCAAATTACGTACAATTCTGGATACTGTAAAAGTTTCTAAATTAAATTAAGAATATATGATTTGCACTGAATCGAAGGACATGATTTGAGGTTAGGGAACTACCATGAGTCACTTCAACTCATGTCTAACCAGTACTGTATCTGTCACTTGTAGCACGAGACTATCTAGACGCTGCGTGTTACGAGGACGTCGAGGCACTGAATATTAAGTAATACAGAAGTAAAACCGTCGGTAGGATGGCAAACCCAGTCACACCCACGCCAGCAAAATGGCTTCGCTGGCCAGCAACATGGCGGAAACGCTTACCCTGCTAGCCGGCAACCAGGCCAATAGGAAATGCAGAAGCCGAGCATACATGGGGCTTGTATCAACAGTGAGTGAGCGAGAGATTTTGGCCAACACTCAACATCGAGGTCTTTAGCGCTAGTGAGGGGTGACATGAGGTGAGTATGGAACGGCGCCGGAATGAAAGGGCGGGTGGAACTGGAGATCCCGAGAAGACCCGTTGACCAACGGTTTCGTCCGGTACGATACCCACACGCGAATATCCGGGGAACGACCCCGACGGGAGTTGAACCCCGTATCACCGTGGTGTGAGGCGAATGGTCTGACCATTCGGCAACCGCGGCCCCCGTTACCAACAGCCTCGGGCAACCAATAAGCGGCGAAGTTTGCCCAAACAACTGAACTTCCACGTCATCTCACGTCTGTAGTTCTGTTTGATCTGTGGTCGAAGGGTAGACTACTTCACTTCTCGCACCACCGTCGCCCCAGAGGAAGGAGATGCTGGAATGGGGGAGGGGGAGTACTGGCAGAGATCCAGTACCTCCCTTGTCCACTACCCTACACCACTGCATCAGCACCCCCCTCCCCCAAGAAAGAGCGCCATCTTGGCGCCTACTGCGGACACACCCTCAACCTCTCGAGGACTCCCCAGAGCAAGCGCAGTAGGCCAGGATGGTGTCCAGGAGAGGACAAACTCTTCTAGACCAAGAAGAGTGGTCGCCAACACTACCATACATCAGTTCCAGCTAATTATTGTTTCCGTCCATAATGTTGTAACCCTCGTTTTAACTGAAGTTATATTTTCCCGATATAAAGGCATAACGACTATTTTTATACTTTCAGTAAAAAATTTATGTCCGATAGACTAAACTGGGTTTATTTTGATACATAATGTTTTTAAAAAAGTTTTCCGTGAAACTCCAGTATTGTGGGATACGACATATTGAAGTTTCACGAACATTTTATTCCTAAACGAGAGCAGACATTGAAATACTGTTGCACATGTTTGATAAAAATTGTTTTACTTTGTGGTCTAATTTTTCTAGATCTGTGTTTGGCTAATTAGTTCTTCAATGAGAATTTCCTTAATTGCATAATAAGATTAAACAACTGTATATTCTGTCTTGAAAAAATTAGTTGTTTTTAACTAAAATGTACAAAAATTTTTTTGGTTATCTACTCTCGTCTAAAATTAAAAAATAATTATTGTAAAAGCAGCAGAAATTGTATGCCTACATACGAGCAAGATATTTTGAAGCGACGGAGCCAAACATGTGACGTCGAATCGCCGCAAAGAGTCAACCGCGGAATGAGCTAGCAAGATTCCCACCGAACATGTTTTAATATATGTCTTTAAAAGGGCGTCCATGTGGGGACTAATCGTAATTTTATATTCGCATGAAATACTATTAGTTTTATGTATGTTACTTGGGAGTAAATTTCCCTCTTACAAAAAAATTAGCTCAACCAGTTTTCCCGTAATGACGCTTCAGAGTCAAAATTTGCATGTAGGCTAACTAGTAATCTTATAAACCGTAAAAACCAATGAATAAAAATAAATTTAAAAATTCACACTGCACCTACAGGCATATGTCTACTGTTTGACGTGTCTTAAAATCCATTAGAAAATTGTTTTGTATTTTTAAAAAATTTCTGAAATTAATTTTTTGGTCTCTTTGATCAATTTTTTTAATACAAAAATTTCTTGTAATGGATTTTAACATATGAAGCAGTAGCGTGTGACATGTAGATACACGGTGAATTTTTAAATTTAAGTATGTTAATTGGTTTTTTCTTGCAAGAACCAAAAACGTGCAAATTTTGAATTTGAAGCGCCATTAAAGGAAAACTGCCTGAGCTAATTTTATTTGTAAGAGGAATATGTGCATCCAAGTAACTTAACAAATAATTATTATTCTTCCCCAATTTAACGCCCTTGAGGTGACCATGTGATTTTTTTCTCTGTTTCATATAAGTTTGGATAACAATGACAGCTACTTGTGGGCAATAATTTTTAAGTATTTTGTGATTTTTTTCACAATGCAAGACATTTTTAGCTTTAAAATGAACCTGGAATGTCCATTTCAGCATTTGTACTGAAGAGTTTGTCTTGTGTAGTGACAAAAATAACAAAATATTACAAATAATTACCCATAAGTTGCTGTCAGATTTATCCAAACTTAAATGAAATAGAGTATATTACTGGAAAGTCTGTAAGGACTATCAGAGCACTATTCTGAATTTCTCTACATCCGGTTGGTACACAGAGAAAAATGATTGTTACGGTTAACCATAGGCCTACGTAAGTTCGTATATGGCGAAACAAAAATATATTTTAGCGAACATAATTTTTGTTGGCTGAACAATCTGTAAAAAGGGTAACAAATTGGTTTTGTTGGTCTAACAAAAGGCATGTTTAACGGGACTAAACCCTCCTGTTGAGGTAACAAAATCAGACAGGAAACCATATATGTGCTTGATTCAACGTTTACACTGTTTAGCCATATCGTCGGCTTAACGCTACAGCTAGGTAACTAGGTATCTGGAGATATCCAACTATAACACTGAAAATTGCTTTTGTCATATAAATAGTTATTTTTTAAAATACAAATTTGTCTTGCATCAATGTTCCTAACTAACACATGTATAAATGTATGCATATTAAAAGGAACAATCATAAGGGCAGTGTAGACATCTGCAGATAACAAAATTTTGGAAAATTTAAATTACCCAGTTCTTGCACTAAGCTGACGATATAAGAATGTATGTATGGTTGACTCAACCAAACCTATTTGTCTGTGTACATTTTGAAGTACGGCTGTCTGAAACGGGTGTTTTTAGCAATGTTGGCGGGCTTGCAAACATGGTGTCTGAACAATTATAGCCCGGCTTAGTCCAATCTTAGTTTTCTTTTCGTACATTGGCATCGTGGACACAAGCGGAATAGTTCCGTAAAGAAAATACGTATTTCCCCAGATATTACAACGTTTTGAAGTACTTAGGTAAAAAAAACGTGATCGCAAATCACTACAACATATTTCAAGTACAGGCATATGTAATCAGACTAAACTGTTGCCTATATTTAAGATATTTGTCTATCTGCGAACTGTCACACGGGCAACGATTGGGAGTTGCGTGTTAAACTATATTCGGTAAGCCTTGGTCGAATTTCAAAATATCGATTCCGGACAAAAACAATTTTCTGCATTTATAACAGGAAAATGTTGCTACAGCAAGTTTTATTACAGAATGAACATACTTATTTCTCCCAGTGTTCAGAATATAAACAGCCTAAAGTCTAGTTCACATTATCCTTACTGCTCTACTCAATTCCTTACTGAATTTTCTTCATAAACGTCGATTGAAATTTCGTAACAGAAGTCTGCAGAAAAACGTATGTGTTGTGTACACACTATCACTATTTACGTCTATGTTTAGTTACGTAAAGGAAGAAAATATATATGTGATGTTGATTGTTATGTTTCATAAATTACAACAGCAAAATTGCCGAAAAATATTCTATAACAAGACTTGCACTTAGTTGGCAAATAAGTGAAACTACCTCGTATTACTTAGGTTTTGAAACATCTGCCTGACCTGTGTTCAGTAGTACACAAGAATTTTATTTCCATTCAAAGCATGTTGGCAACCCTACTTGCGTACGTCACACGTGCGTGAACACACACCACGATGAAAAATAGGACGTGCCTTATCTGTGAAATAAAGTACGGAATTATGTCTGGAACCAGCGTAGTTGCGGTACACACTGTCGCAGTGATACTTGTACTGAATTATGTACGGAATTATATACTGAATAATGGATAGTGTGTAATGGGCTCTATGAAAGAGACAAGGTTTACCCTGTGCAGATTCGACAGATACACGCCACATCTATAAGTTGTTCACGATAAAGTAAGCACTTTTAAAAGTCCTCTTCTCTATAACAATAATATCAAATATTATTTTTGTGTAATTAAACGTTCACTTCAGAGTGAGATATATTCCATACTTTGATTCTTACTTGAGTTGCCTTGTTTCCAATAAAAAGAGGCGGGAAACTACAATTTAACTAAAAGTAAAACTTACCGTGGTTTCAAAAGTTCTCACTTTATCCTGAGCTATGGTATAATTTGTAAAGTAAATACTAACTATTGATCTCGTCAAGGTTCTGTGGTAAGCAGGGTCCTACATCAGAATAGCAGGACCGGATCTACACATTTTCCTATTGGGGCAAAAGTACTTTATGCCATCTGTACCTAGCTCCCCCCCCCCCCAAATTATTTCAAAAATTTTATGAGCAGTTGTTGTAATTCGAACATGCAGGATTTGCCGCCCCTTAAGAGGGCGTGGTACATAATCCAACGCTAAAAGCATTAATCAATAACTGTAGGTTTCTTGAAGCCAATTTGCGAAAGTTAAACAATAGCAATCCTATAAAATAGTTTTAGCCAACGTTTTAAATAAAATTGTTTCCAGTGTTACGAACTTCTGAGACACAATCTCTGACGCCGGGACCTCGGGTATTTAACTGCGGCGCAAGAGATCACGCGTAATAACGAATTAGTAATTCTGGATAAATATTTACTCATAAAGTTGGCAAATACCATTATCTAGGATTGCCATTGAGTGTTTTATCCATATTGTCTTCGAAAAAAAAGCGTAGAAATCAATTTATGTTTTCAGCGTTTATTTATCTACGACACAGTCTTAAGACTGCCACCGGGCACATGCCCCTCCCCCCCCCCTCATTATGATCCGTCCGTGCAGAATAATAGTTCCTACAACATTCAACAAAAGTTTTTTCCTCTGAGAGTAATCGGGGGAAAAAACTAATTTTGTAGTTACTAGGAACCGGTAGTTTTCGTGAAATATTTTTTTCCCTTCTTTGTTTGCGTGTCTTACGTGCACATCTGCAGCTCAGCTTCATGGTTATTGGCAGCGTGGTGTTGTGTATAGGCGTTTCCCACTTGACAGCACCCAATCAGAATACGGATACTGCGATACCACACATCCGTGATTAGCTGAGCGTTAAAAAACATCCTATCATTGACCGCGATACGAGTTGCAGGTATACACGTGAGGCTTCGAAACATAGTGATAACAAAAAAATACTTCCGAGAAAACTACATGTTCCGTACCAAAGCGAAGGGGGGAGGGAGATATAGGGTTACAACCCGTCTTGCCCCTCGTGTCTTGTTTCGAAGAAAGTTATTTAAAAAAAATTAAACGTTATATATTAAATGTTTTGTTTCGAAAACTGCTAAGATAGAACTATTTTGCACCTTTAAATAAAAAAAAAAAAATCCCACGGTAGGGCCCACGGAGGTAAAACTCCCCTCCCCCAACATTTTTTTAAAAACAAATCCTGGCTACGCCACTAATCCTAACTTTATTACTAGGGAAGGGCAAATTCGTTCATTGCCTGTTGTTCCAGCGAGTAGCAGATGACGTACAGATGGTGCGAGGCTCGAGTGTACGCAAGACAATATAGCCTAACATGTAGGTCATTGAGGTCACAACATTTTCCTTCTACTAATTACTAACCTAGCAATTGGAACACAGCCTGCAAAGGCGCAGGCGGGCACCAGCGCAGCGGCTTGAGGTTTGCCTAGACGCCAACAAGCCACGCCCACTTTATGTCGGAGGGAACCGGATCCGCCCGAACAGCGTCGTGCGTCACGCGACAACCACGCCCCCCCCCCCCCCCCCCCCCCCCCCCCCCCCCCCCCCCCCCCCCCCCCAACATCCCTTTCCAACTCACTCATGCCCGGCACCACCCAACTAGTCAACGTCTTACGTACGTGCTGGACAAGGAATGAGTAACGACATAGAAGCGGAACCGCTGAGGAATTATGTTTTCACGTTGATGTTTAAGATGCTAAGGGACCTAAAAATTAGATCTTTCTTGCGACCAAACACTAAAATTGAATCAGGAATGTGCAAAATGGACCAAGTGAAACAAACATATTTTAGCAAATAAACAAGATAACATAGTGTTTTGGATAATTAATCAAACAGGTTATCAATAAGAACTTAAATTTATAATATACTATATGTGGAATGAAATTACTCATAACTCACATAAAATATACGCCTGTCTAGTATTTTTTTAGAAATTAATAAATTTAGTGGAATTGGCACCTTTTGCTAATGTAATAAGGTCCACTCTAAGAATGGCATATAAAGCGTAATGTCGTAATGTATTTAGTAGGAATAAGCACAACGGTGATACATCCTAGTGCAACAACTAATAATGTCATACATGGAAACACATATTTCAAGCTCAACACCACCTGGTCACTATTGCCCACAGAGCAAAGTTCATCATTACACTGTCACTTAAAGCAACAATGTCTCTGGTAAAGATTAGTGAAACATGGCATGCTCTAGTGCAACAACTGCTACACTAGTAATGTGTTGCGTGGAACTCGATTATTCAACAATTATAATCTATCAGTCGTATAAACAAAATAATGCACTATCGGCACATTCGTGAACATGTACAATACTATATTCATTATGTATGCTGAAGAACGTCTCCGCTTCATCGTGACAACTTCTTGCGAACATCATCAAGTTTAGTTTTTTAATGGACAGTGTCATTTCCGTGCTGGCATTACAGCGGGTCTGATCTGTCCTGGGAGCTGAAGATAATGGTTTATCGCGGGAAAACTCGACTGTTTGCTGGGTTTCAACACACGTTCAGTTTACCAGAACATTACTGGCTTTCGCTTGTACGCGGAGCTTTTGCCTTATTTGACTGAGACAATAATAATACCACTATTGTAATATTTGATGTGTTATAATTGTGTCAGACGTACATCACCCAAACATACATGTCACAAGAAACTACGGTGTTTTCAAGGGTATGTTAGCATAAAACATTTTCGCGATATTCCATCATCTCTAGTTACGATTAATCAACTTTTGAAAGTGACCATACAATTCAATAACTCTTTATCATATCAGCTTTGTATGAGAATATTGCTATGCTTAGAAGTTGCAAACTATTCTTTGCTATCTCATGGCACCTCCCTCTTTGTTGTTTCCGAAGAAACAGTTCTCAGGTTATGTAGAGTTGGTCACTAGCTCTTAAAAGCAAGGGCATTTTACAATGCACTCAAGTATTTTTATGTTATATATTTAGTCCAGTTACTTTACTGCGCTATTTGCTACAGAAAAGTTCCGGTCACAGGTTAGAAACTAATGCCAACGAATAGAGAAACAGTGAACGATTTTTTGAAAACGTTCGTTCGCCCTTTAAGGATAACCAAAATCTAGCTACTTTATTATTGCTGTTTTGCCCAGGGCAACTATCAGAAAAAACTCATGAAGCTCATATATTTCGGATCCTGTGAAAATATTAACATTGTGTGGCAAAAATGAACAGACTTCGTTAGGTCTTTTCTGTGCCTGACCTTACAAACAACACAACACATACTAGTAGATCAGTGGTAACAATATACGTAACATGTTGTAAGTTACTACTGTCTGTGCCATACACACGGATATTCTTGAAGGCTAGCCTATACGTGTGTGCATGGGAGTAATTTGAGCATTTTGACTGGGGTGGCAAGGATTACCAGGTATATAAGACTTAAACAAAAAAAAAAAAAGAGAGAGAGGTGGAAATCGAACAGCTTCCATCAAAATTACGTATACACTTTTGAATTGACTATTTTATATCATTAAAATTAATTTAAAAAAAAAACAATGTATTAGAAAATGCACAAGTAAAATTGCAGTCCTAAGTTAAGAAATAGAATTTTATGTTCTCCATCAATTATGTTCTCCATCAACAAAATTTTGGGGTGGAAATTGCCACCCCTTACCTCCCCCGAATTACCTCTATGCGTCTGTGAAACAGATAATTCTACAAGATTATAAGATAAGGTTGCAGTATGAGTAGAGACTATAAAAATGCGTGCTTCAAACAGCAGATTAGACTGTAGGCTGATAATCGTTTCGTACACGTCTTCTTCAGAAGGAAAATAAATTACTGACGAAGGTATATTACTTTTTGAGAAATTAGAACAAACATCATATTGACATGCTGCTAGCTTGCCACAGAGAATATATTAACAGTTTTAGTGTAGAACATTGTAGCTAACTTCTGAAGAAAATAACTAGGTTGCGGTTTTGCATGTAGAAATTTTTTTGCTGGTAACAAGGACATAAGTATATCATTGCTTACACATAGATGAAACCATTGCTGCAACAGTCGCACGATACACGTTCTAGGAATTCCAAAGTTTCGCATAAAACTGTAAACAAACACCAACAAACATAAACATCGGCTGTACTTATATTAATCACGGGGGTAGCATAAGGTCTGAACGAGGGCGAGGGGAGTGAAGCCAAGAGGGGGAGAGGTAACCACCAAAGTAGCCAGCCGCCATACTGCTTTAACCTCAAAAGTACACATCAGACTGGTATTTTTTATGGTAAATTAATGTATTATGCTATTTAATTGATGTTTTAGGTTGAAAACTCTGTATTTTAGCTCTGTTCACACACCTCCTAACTAATATTTCCTCAATTGTTTAATTAGTCGGCCATATTGATACCAGCCACGTCAAGCGTTTGTTTGGTTACAATTCCCGGCGACATGCTCCATCTGGACCCTTCTAACATCTTTGATATTAATACGTCCTCCATATTGTACACGTCACAGGTCACGTGATTGTAGGAAAAATAAATACATGTTTGCGTCAGGATTTTGTTACTGCGCAGTCCGAGCAGCACTCTACATCAGTGTAATAACTAAATATTAATCACAGATGAACTATTATCAAAAGTCTATGATAATATGTTCTCACAGAGAGAACATATTATATTTGCAACAAAGATGGGGTCGGGGAAGTTTACATTGACTGCTGTTGCAACTAATTTCGGAGTATGTACAAAATGAATTGCTGTACAACCGTAAACAACCTGATTATAAAAATAACAGGAATGAACGTGTACAACTGCAGAGCAAATTGCAGATACCGTTGACAATAGGCCTACTACTGAAGGTTGTACAGCTATGAATGTGAGGAGAAAAATTAATGGATTACGATGTCAATAGCCTACTTAGCAGGAAAAATTATTAATGGTTTCCCCCGCTTTTTTTTTCTTAATTTATTAACGAGTGGGACCCCTTAAGGGGGAGTGTTTTATTGAATTTTCAGTTTTTGAGTCATAACGTTTATTCGAATTGTTATCAAAATTTTCTCTTCGGCAAAGCATAGGATATATTCTTGCTAAACTGCTTGCCATAAATGGCAACGCAATCTTCCATTTATTTGTCAAGCAGAATCATTGCAATAGATTTATAGGTTAACTTTCAAGAATTCTCTTGCAATGATTCTACATGACAAAATAATGAAATATTCCATTATTATTTATGTCAAACAGTTTACCAAGAACATATCTTATGCTTTGTAGAAGAGACAATTTTGGTAATGGCTGAAAAACTGAAAAAACATATAACAGCATGGTGACCCGGCCGACGCAGAGAACCCCCCTGGCAAGTGTCCACACGCCGCCACTGAGGCCATCCATGCGGCCAGCATTCAGATAATCGATACCGCGTGCACCAGACACGCGTCTCTTGTGTCCGCACTCTAGGCTTCGTCATAGAGTACTTAGCACGGTATTATTTTCTTGTTGATTATAAATATTTCGTGAGGCCGTGTACGGAAAACTTCGCAAGTTATGTTATTTATTTCATGCCAATTGGGAATGGGCCTTACAGACTTCATTCAAAATCGGCGTGGTAAAAATAACATAGCTTACACAGAATGACATGCGAATAGTCCGTACTCAATCAGACCAATCCAAAAAAATAATCAACGAGAAAGAACCAATTTCTTATTGGATGAAAAATTTCGCGCCAACTACTCTTACGATGTTTCACATTGTTACTGGCCGGCACGAAAAACTTGGCGTAGAAATCTCAGAGATAGGCGTCTTTAACGCCATGTCAAACAAGTAACGCTAAGTAAGTCATGCAAAGTTTTAGTTGTGAACGCCACCATTCATATCACAGATAGGCCTACACACTTTCTTATGCTATGTTTTTATTTGCGCCTTGTCAGTTGTGAACGGGGGGCTTAACGACGGGAAATGCCTTACCTCTCTGGACACGTCTCTTGACGTTTGCGTGTGTAAGATAGATTGTGCAGTCAGTAGGAAACTGTATCAATTGATAAAATATTTATTTATTATTAAATATACAAATATGTAGCTTTCAGTTGGTTATATTTCAGTATTGTTATATTTGAGTAAGAAAATATATGGAACTACATTCGATAGTTCGCTGGTATCCATACAAGCAGTTAAGGCAAATACTGTACAGTTAATGCTGCGACTTGTGACGTATTTGAAGCCACTTTTTTGGGTGTCACAATATGGCGCTGATTAATTTTAAGGTTATTATCTTTTGTGTTTATTCACCTTTAAATAATAAAAAACATATCGGATGTTAACGCAATTAAGCTATGTAACTAATAACATTAAATAACAAGTTTTTGCTTGATTGCGAACTAACCACGTAACGGTAAGTTAATGAACAGGGGCCCTATTCTTGAGTTGTGAAATAATTCCATTGCGAGATTCATAAAATCTCGTCATGTAATTAGTTTTGCGATTCCTGAGTTAAAATAATTTCGTAGTTAAATAAATAATCTCACTTCCTCTTCGGGTGGTGAGATGCATAGACATAGATATAGGTAGACCCAGTATGCCGTGTATACGTCGTTGGTGATATGTGATTCCGCAACACCTCGTAGAGTCGTAGCCGACAGCCATGACACTTACGCCGTGTATTATCCATGGAGGTATTAGTCTATGGAGTGGAAGCCTTTGAGCAAATTTGAAGCCAGCCAACAGACAACGTTTAAAGACAAGGATAGAGCTAGTGGTGGCAAAAATATGTAAACATAGCATTGAGCTGAATGAAAATGTTTTAGTTTTTTGTTAACTACACATTATGGTGAAAGTTTGGGCAGTTCTTGGCCTTACAAACAGATTCTATCGTTGCGGAGGATTATCTTTGTACAGGTAAGAAACTTTTATTTAAATTCATCAAGTTTATAAAGTACATACACACAGCGAGAGCTAATTAGGTTTTTTTTATATTTATGAAGCAATTGTAAACTGTTGTGTACGATTCAAATAGAGAATTTGCGCGAATTTTTGTAAAAAATTACATAGTTACATTGCTTTCTGCTATTGTTTTGCCACCCAAAATATGGCGACTCATGAAAAAATAACGTCCTGCGCATGCGCAGTTCGAAAATGTTCGAAAATGATGGACTTCACACGATTACCATAGAAATGTACGGCAGATGCCACTCCATAGACTAATACCTCCATGGTATTATCAAATACCGTATTATGATAACCTCGTTGTTTTAAACTAACGAAATAAAACTTTGAAGTATACTTCAATGTTTTATTTCGTTAGTTGTATACAACAGCAATTCCACGCATATATTAAACTTGTTCTATCACTTTGCTGGTTAATGTAAACCTACAAATATCCAGTAAAACACGAACTTTAGATCACAACATGTGAATTTAATACTTAACCTATACCTGCCTACTAACTTACAATTTTATACATTTAAAGCTCTGTTTCTTAAAAAAAAAAAAAAAGTACAAAGATCCAATATTTAGTTATGAGGGAATTTAAAGAGTTGGAAAATAATGAATAACATGTCAACGTGTATTCTGGGAACGAATTATGTGTTTGGATTGAGCGACAAGAAGTTTTTCAGACTGAATAAAAGGTGTGTTGCGCATATAATTACAAATTTTAAAGAGGTTAGGGAAAAGCTTACAAGCAAAAACTTATCTTCATATCGATTTAAAGCTACACGCGTTAGCTTAAACTTTTGACCAAAAAAATTCTTTAAAAAATGTTGTGCATAACACCACTTTATGAATAATTCTTAAATCCTCTCGGAAACAACATGTTGTGTTGTACAATTTTTTACAGAGTCCATTACAAAATACCTAATAAAATATTCAAAACAGCAGATTGAAGAGTTAAAAATAGCCTTTCTCGTTAGTTATATATTTCTAGGTGTGTTCAGTGTATGAAATAAAATGATGTTTCGGTTGCTTTTGAATGACGACCAGAAGTTCGACATTCCCAGCAATTTCACTATCAAATTTCGCAGTGCGGAATTTTTACTCAATAATACCATTCCGCCATAGTGAGATAATGGTTTCGATATGTGGGAAGTGAGATTCGGAATTTCGGAATAATCTCGCAACAACGTGACACCCACACAAGCCGGCTTCAAGTGTGTCCATACATTTCTATAGGCATGGCCACCCTCTGAGAGTGAATATAAGACAGAGCGATAATAGACTTCTGCGCATGCGACAAACATATCAGGTGATCGTGATGTTATGCATAAACTGACGATGCGCCAATTGTAAGTTATCTGTAAAATACGCTTCAAATTTATTATATTTGAGACATTATTACAAAAGGCAATATAAGTTATACAAAGGCAGCATTCACAACAGGATATAGAAATAAAATACCCTTTATAACTTGTAAGACTGTTTTTTAAGCTGAAAGATATTTACTACGTTACTTATAATTGCTGCATAGTCGGTTGATGTGTAACACAGTCCGGTTCTACGCTTATAACAGAGGAGAAATGTTAGCTTGTCACAGCGAACGTATTAACAGTTTTAGTGTAGAACATTGCGGTCAACTGCTGAAGAAAATCACTAGGCTGCTGCTTTGCTAGTAACCACGGTCGTAGAAGTATAGGTCTGGATACTCGCCTATCTACCAATGTATTTTGCTTGACCCCTTGTTGTTTGGCTGTAGTTCACCAAGTTACCGAGAGTGTTGTGTTTTATTGGCGCTTCAGTTAGGGCGGTCGGACTCAAACTCCACCCACTTTTTTCCACTGTTGAATTTATAAAGTAAATAAAGATTGCTGGAGCCATGATTATAATTTGTGAGCGAAGGAAGTATTTCATAAATTGATAAAAAAATACGTATTGATAAATTGTTTATCTTAGTGGGAGGAAGTGGGCGGAGTTAGCTCGACCGCCCTAACATCAGCGCCAATAAAACACAATATTCTCGGTAACTTGGTGAACTACAGCCAAACAACAAGAGGGTCAAGTTTCCAGGCGAGTGTCAAGATCTGTTCTTCTACGGTCGTACTAGTAACAAGGGGAGATAAGTATTTTATAGCTTTAAACATAGATATGAAGTCATTGATGCAATAGTCGCACGATATACGTTCTACGAATTCGAAAAATTGATCATAAAACAGTAAACAAATACCAACAAACATAAACATCGGCTGTACTTATATTACGGTTAATACTACTACAGGTTGGAAAGAGAATGTGTTTTCTTACGAGGTAGTTTGGCACGGGGAACATTTCTGCCGCTAGTTTTGCTGCTATCGCTAAAGGACCAGAAATATTCGAAACAGTAATAATTTAAATTTAAATACGCTTTGAAATTACAGAAGTAATTTAATTTAAAGTGAAAATTAGCCAACTTCGCATTTAAATTATCAATTTTATGTAATTAAAAATTCAGGGAAGCTCTGTGATTGGTCGGTTTTCACCCATTACCGATACCAGCGCTTAAGCGGCAGAAATTTTCCCTGTGACAAGTTTTGAACATTGATCTTCCTATCCTGTAGTAGAATTAATCTTACTTACACTAATATGTCCTCTATATTATACACGTCACAGGTCACATTACTGTAGGTAAAACAAGTACATGTTTGGGATTGCTACTGAGCAGCCCGACAGCACTCTGGTGTAACAACTAAACATTGATCACAAATGAACTGTTATCAAAATGTCTATGATACTATGTTCTCACAGAGAGAACATATTATATTTGCAACAAAGATGGCGTTGGGGAAGTTTACATGGGCAGTTGCTGCAACTAATTTCGGAATGTGAACAAAATGAATTGCTATGCAACAGTAAACAACCTGATTATAAAAATATCAGGAATGAACGTGTACAACTGCATAGTCAAATTGCAATACCGTTGGCAATAGGCCTACTGCTGAACGTTGTACAACTATGGATGCGAGGAGAAAAATTAGTGGGTTACGATGTTAATACTTATCAGAACACAAATGAATGGTTTTCTCCTTTTAGTTTGTAGCTTCTTAACAATAAACATATTGTTATTACTGAGATAACACATGCATCAGTAGCGCAATACTGATATTCATTCATTTTGAAACAATTTAAAATGATCAATTATATATACTGCCTGCTTAGGAAGAAAGCAGTAACTACAACAACAGCACAATTGAGAAACAAGAAGTTAAAGATATGTCTCAGTCCCATCCACTTATCAATTCCGAATAGGTTTGCAAATATGATATTATAGTGCAAACACGTTCTTAAAATCAATTAAAAAAAAGAATCGTTTACTTATTTACTTAAAACATATTAAAACAAATGCTTTTTTTATAACAATGCTATGTTCCAATTATTGAATAAATAAATATCAATGGACTCTAAGGTTATTTCCTAGAATGCCACAATCACATTACAAATTAAGGAAGCAGTATCATTGCAGTTATTGCTTTTTATACGAGGAATATTCTCTTAACTGCCTTCTGTCATGGTTAAACTTGGAAAAACTACAAAGGCAGGTGTTTTCTCCCTATAAATCCTACGTACAATTTCCTTTACTATCTTTTTGATGTGTAAACGATGCAGAATTTTAAAACGAATCCAAGTTTACCAAAACTCAATTTTTATTTTTCCTGTACTTACTGCTTTCTTCCTAAGCAGGGCAGTATAGTGTAGTGTAATAGGTACCAACAGCAGAAATCTAACAGAGGTGCAGCCAGGAGTTATGTCTGGGAGGAGGAGGGGATACCAACTTGAGAATTTTCACAACACAATAAGGGGACACTGATCACATGTCTTGAAGCACGGGGGGGGGGGGACTGCCGTTTGGTCACGAAATACAGTATTTTATAGGCTTAAGTAAAGTTTATTTTGCTATTCAGGGTATTAGTTTGGCATTAATTTTATAATAATCAACTTTATAAATATTTATAGGTGAACGTCTTAATAATAACGATACGTTGCATGAAAAATTCTTTATTTAGGCTAAAATAACCTCTCAAATGTATACATAAATAATAGTTTAACATTTCTGATTAAAGTATATTTATTTTACACACACGCATACATACAACTTGTAAATACAGCCAAAGTGATAACTAACGCAGGGTTGCCTACTTTCATAAACAGTATGATGCAACCTCCCCTACCCTAAACGATAATGTAAAAAATAGTTTCCATGTGCTATAAAAATATTTTGCCGGCACCGCGAGATGAAAGTAGGGTTTTCCGGGAGTCATTTTACGAGAAAAGTTCGATTTATAGGTTCAAAATAGTGCTGCTTCTTGAACCTAATAACAGAACGTACAGCAGACACAAATATTCTTTAAGATATGATTTTCTTCAGTGAACAATAATATATACTTTACTTTAGTGATTTATTTGCATGTAGAAGTTCTTTAGCTAGAAAAACTGGTTATGATTTGGGCGAAGGTATGATTTGGGCGAAGGGGGCTGCAACCCTTTCAGACCTTCCGCCCCCTCTTTTTTTTTTTTTTTTTTTACTCCTGCGTACGCCACTGGTGCAATGAGAATGATAATTATGCCAGAGTCTTTCTCGGATATTAACTCAAGTATATTGTGTACCAGAATTTAAAAAAAAAAGTGGGTGTGAAACAAGAATTCTGGTATTTCTGGAAGCACTGGCGTTGCAGGTTTTGTTTTGGTTGTTCCTACAACAATACTAAGTGTGCAAGGAACAATGCCATCTGTAGGAGGAACAAA
Organism: Medauroidea extradentata; assembly: GCA_003012365.1. NCBI lineage: Eukaryota > Metazoa > Arthropoda > Insecta > Phasmatodea > Phasmatidae > Medauroidea > Medauroidea extradentata. Next base: position 19,187 of record PNEQ01069158.1, on the reverse strand, counting down.
TCGCACTGTTATAGAAAGAATCCTAATTGTAGCGGTAATGATGCCTGATTGCTGTCGCTATTTTTACACGCTAATTGTCCTACAGCAACGGAAAAAAGTTATTTTGTCTCACAGAAAAAAAAATATTTTTAAGAACGTGGTAATTATGTTTCAATGTTGTACAAAATTATTATTTTTTCAATACAATAATGTTGTTGAAATTCATTTTAAAAGGCAGTTTTCGACATGTAAGGGATCTGGAAAAACTTGTCAACGATAAATAAATTATGTTTCGCAGTTGGTGCTGGTGTATGTCATAAACTGGTATGAAACTTCAGAGATTAAAGTCTTATGCGGAACATCCGTATGTAGAGACACAGATTTTTAATGGAAATAATTTTGTATCTATTTGTTTCAATGCCTTATGTGCACAACTGTAGCACTGCTTCATGGTCAGTGATTGGATGTTTCGCCTACCACGTGTCTTGGTGTTCTAGTAGTAAGTGGTTAGAACACTCGCCTCCCACCAAGACGATCCGCACTCTAAATCTGAATTAGTGAATATTTACTGATTTGCTTTACGAGTGCCAACATGTCACAAGTGAATCAGTGAATATTCACAGTTTTATTCAGTTGTTTTCAAAGAACAGTTTTCACTTATTGAATCAGTGAAAAATTCCTGAAACATCTGTGGATATTTACTAATTAACTTGAGGAATATTGGCACTCTATCGGAATTAATGAATAGTCACCGATTTCACAAAGGTTTTTCACTTACTCAATTTGTTGAAACTGCTCTGCTCCATCCATCGGCGAGAATCAGTGAATATTCACTAATTCAGATTTTGAGTGCGGGTTCGATTCCCGGTGGAGTCGATCCTCGGATTATCGCATGTGGGACGATGCGACCGGTCGGCGGGTTTTCTCGAGGATCTGTCGTTTCCCCGATTTCCCTCATTCCGGTGCTTCTCGATACTCACTTCATGTGACGGCCATGACAGGCCGGTACCTTGTAAAGACATGAATTTATATTAAGTTATGTCCGATAACACTCCGACATGAACATTTTGCCAGCGTAGTAGGATTGCGAGAATACAATGTTCTTCCGTTATTAGCACATTTCCCCCGTGTGCACAATTATTTATTTATTTATTTATTTATTTATTTATTTATTCATACACGGCCAAAATTCAGCACAACGGCCGGTTTAAAATTTGTCGTATGCAAACAGAATCACTAATGAAATACATACTTAAAAGAGGAAAAAAACCTCGAAAAAAATAACAAAAAATTATTAGAAGGAATTACTTAAATATTTGTTTACATACATTAACATATTAAATATTAAAACACAAAATGATAAATGCACTGAGAAAAAAGAAATTACTCGCATTCACATATCATTACTTTCAGCCACTGTAATAATTATTTTCTTGGTTACATCATTATGTAAGTTGTATAATGTTGTCTGTCAAACAACCTTCTTCAGTTTTGACAACTTTGGCCTGTCAACAATATATGTCTAGATGATTTTTTTTTTTAGCTGTTAAGGAACTTGTTATTTCTGCCCCTTCACCTGTTTTCAAAGCACCTCCGGCAGGGGCGTAACCAGAGGGAAGATATCCCCCCCCCCCCAAATAAAAATAAACTATTTGAAGATAAAAAAAAATTAGTAGTGTTAAATTCACAGTTTAGGTACAAAACTTGTTTAAATTGCATCATTTCGCACACTGAAACCGACATTTTACCGTTGGGAGGGCCCCCCGGACCCCCCGCTTCATGACTTGTAATCGGTGTCTCATTAAGTTGTGAAAATTCTCAATTTGGTATCCCCCCTCCCCGAACAAAAATCCTGGCTACGTCCCAGACCTCCGGCACATTTCCAATGTAGGACTGTAACGACAGCTAGGATGTGATGTCCAGTGTCAACAGCTGTCACTTGTTGACAAACATTGGACATGTAGGTCTCCACGATATCAACCATGATCTCGGCGATGTCGTCATTCCACATGACATGACATGACACCGATCCTAGACCATGCCGAATACATGTCGAATAGCTTTCGACTGTGAATGTGTCGGTCGAATTCAAGAGTCATCGAATTATTCGAGGATTCGAAGATTTGAAACAATATTTGAGTCAATATAAGGCATACTTACTAGTTGCGAGATTTACTTTCATAATTTGAGTGACGATTACATGTAACCGCGGCAGGTGAAAACAAAATATATTAACTAAAAATAAATTTCATACAGTATTTACGTAATTCAAATATAATTGGTCTTCGGCGCGAAACTCTTCCAACGAAAACCAGCACTCCCAAACATTATGCCGGTCATGACAGTATGGCAGGTTTTTTAGTTGTTGCCAACTCTTAACTGAAAATATGCGTATTTTCGATATTTATGGCTTGAATGTGAAATACGTGGTTTTGAAAGACTTAATTCATGATCGCATTGTTCCGGATACGAAGGGATTTACAAAGGTTCGACTGTGGGTTCAGATTCTACCAAAAAGTGGATTCGACCCATCCCTTACATGTGGCGGCGGAAGGTACTATTGAAAAAAAAAAGGGGGGGCAGGATAGTTGACATAAATTTATTTCCGAGTTTTTCCCTATAACGTCTTACTAAAGTCGGGGGTCCGAGGGCCCTTCAGCGGGAAAATTTGGATTTTAGTATAAATTATACATGGTAAAAAGAGAAGTCATTTAACTTAATTTTAAAGTTAAAATCAAACCAATTTTCCTTTTAAATTATTATTGTTATCATAGGCGTGCTTAGAAAGTGATTAGGGATGGTGTCAGATTACATCCTCTGCCAGGTCCTATAAAAGAAATACGAATAAAAGAGTACCAAATAATGTTTTTGACATCTCGGCAATATAGCTTTAGAGTATGAATAACAAAAATATTTCTTCAGCATATGATAAACCACTAAACCTATCAGATCAGTATATTTAAAAGAATGAAATATATTTAAACTTGCAGTATATTTTCATATAATATTGTTAAGAACATTCATTTAAAAACAAGTTTATAGTTCCGGAATAAGATCTTTTAAAAACGTTAGGGAAATGTGATTAGAGGGCGTGGTACATAATTCAACGCTAAAAGTGTTAATCTATAACTGTAGGTTTCTTGAAGCCAATTTGCAAAAATTAAACATTAACAATCCTAGACAATAGTTTTAGCCAACATTTTAAACGAAATTGTTTCTAGCATTAACGAACTTTTGAGACGCAATCTCTGACGCCGGAACCTCGTGTATTTAACTGCGGCGCAAGAGATCATGCGTAACAAATTAGTAGGCTAATTTTGGATAATTATCTACTCGTAAAGTTGGCAAATACCCTTATCTACGATTGTCATTGAGTATTTTATCCATATCGGCTTCGAAAAAAATTGTAGAAATCAATCGATGTTTTCAGCGTTTATTTATCTACTATGCACTCTTAACATAAGATTCTGAATTCGAGGGCCATCTTTATTGGAAATGCAGTACTTTACTTAGAACATGTTTGTGATTATTTATGATGGTGAAACAAACGAAATCAAGCCAAGTATAATATTCTAATCGTGGTGCTAAGGCACCTGTGCCACCTGCCTTGCGCGTGCCTATGAACGTAACGTAACTTAAAATTCAGGAAAGCTCTGTAATTGGTCAGTTTGTATCCATTACCGATAACAGCGCTCAAGCGGCAGAAATTTTCCCTGGGCCAAACTTTTAACATTGATCTTTCTAACCTGTAATAGAATTGACGACTTGAAATACACGCCCCCTGACGTCACCGCAGGGGAAAAGTACTGTGGGAAACAAAGCTTGTTTACAAACATGCTGATTTATTAGTTGGTAATTGCAGAAAGCAAAAATGTTGCGCATTCACAGATTTGCACGCAAACGGTAAAAAAATATTAGTTTCAATTTCATGGTTAAGATACGCAAATACATAAGATTAATGTTTGCCTGTAAAAACGGCAAATTCCACACAAATAATCAATTTTCTTGACGTACATCTCATCCGGGACATTTGACGCCAAACAGCTAAATGAAGGTTATGTTCGGCTGCGGTATCCATGGAGATAGGAATTGTATCCCACACCTGACTGAAGCTCCGCCTTTTTCAAGTCGTCCATTAACCTCAAACCGTGTTCGAAATGACTATTTAGGTTACTTAATCAACCACGCGACCAAGATATTTAGGGTATAAAATTTACTGAGGTGAAGTAGCACGCTAAATTCCCAAATACCTCTGTAAATTCATCTGTTACTGTTAACTTAAGTTTTATACTCCGGTTTTCGGCTGAAAAAACAAATACATATCCATATCCATTAAAACAGTAATAATGTAAATTAAGAGCCCGTAGTGTTAGTTTGTATGTAGCAATTTTTTTAAACTTAAAAATAAATTTCGTAGTTTGTAAATAAATTAACCCTAAAACGAAATAAAAAATATTGTAGAATTCGTAATATAAGATGTGGAAAAAACGCAACCGTTCATATAGAATAACGAATAAACAATTTATTCAACAGTAAAAAATTAAAAAAAAAAAAAAAATTAAAAATACCAAATAGAAATATCAACAAGTATATAGTTTCCAACTTTGCCGCATATTATAACGTTCGAATCTCTCCACTGTAAATTCCCAAACCCTAAATATGTAGAAGTTTCGCAGGACCAGATGCGCCCTACATGCGTGTGAACTAACTACGGCCAGTCCGGAGCCGGTTCTGTCCGCAACAACCCCCCCCCCCTGGGTGATGGTATGTAGAGGGGGGAGGGAGGGCAGGATCAATAAGTGCCGCATGAATGGGGCGCGACCACGGGTCGACGTCTGCTCGCTCCACAACCCGCGTCGCTCCCGCTGTACCCGCCGCCACCGAGTGCTACTGTGTGCGCGATGCGGGATGCCACCCCGTCCCTTTACCCACTTCCTTTACAACGCGGCGCGTTCTCCAAGATCGTTAAAAAAAATACGAATACGCGATTATAACGCATTCCTTACACATTTTTTATGTATTTAACTTTAAAATTTAAAAATTTCAGAAGTTTATTTGTGAAATTATATATGTGAAAAATTCAGCACTCTTTGTGCTTATAAAACACCAATAAAATGTTAACAAATACAATAATTTTTATAGCAAGTGATGTTAACAGTAATCTGTGAAATTAAATTCGAAAACATTTAATGAAGTTTACATGCCACCAGTTGAATTTAAAACCCAGAGGAAATGGTTTCGCTGTGTACCATTAGGTTGCTTTGGAATAACAAGTAGCAAAAACTTATTTCAAATTAGATAAAAACTTAACTGTAAGTTGGTGAGGAGTTGGATATCCTGCATATTCCAGATGAAGCTGCAACATCAGGTCCAGGTAACCATGTTATTGTAAAGTCATTGAAGTCACAGGATACTACATTTATAATATATCAGACCAGTAGAAGTTGCTCACATCCCTTCAACAACTAGAAAAGAGTTGATGATCTTCAAACGGCTGAACAGATAGCCTTGAATCATTGCTAAGAATGCTCTCGATCAAGTAACCTTTCAAAATAAAAAAAAAAACTAAATCAAGATAGGTTCATCCGTTTAGAAGCTACGATGCCACAGACACACGGATAAACACGTTAAACTTATAACACTCCTGCTTTTTCGTTGGGGATTAAAAACCACTTATTTATTATTTAAAAAAAAAATACTTGAACTTGTTGCTAAACTGTTTAAAAAAGTGTACTTCAAATAATTTGATTTAATAAATCATAGAAAAGACTATTATTATTTTATTATTATTACTTTAGTTCTAGAGCGGGAGAAGGAGGATCCACAAAGACTTCGCTCTTAAAAACCTGTAACAACTCGGTGGGCGAAACGTGTCCAAATGATATAAGGAAGGGAAGGAAAGAAAGGAAAAAAAAGGGGGGGGGGAGAAATCTTTAATAGCTTGATTTACGTCGAAATGTAATCATATGTGAGTTACATACTTGTTGCAATAAGCTGGCGATGTGTTCGAAGTGCCATCCACCAACCACAACTCAGGCTTTGCGACACCGAAGTATGTAGTCTCGTTGTCGGTTGTATCGTTGTTCCTCAACTATGTCACACACTCCACGAGACTGACACAACGGCAAGGCTTGAAGATACCGCTCGTGTACCTTGGCTTTAAAGTTGCCATGTCCAGTTTCCAACTGGGCACTGTAGTGGGTATTTTCCACTAATGTTCTTTCAATGCGAACTCGTACATCAGAAATCAGTCAGAATGTCCATCTTCCTTTGTCAGAGTTGGTCCATCTATCTTGAAAGATTCTTAGCGTGTTAGCTCGTTCTTCCAGTTTCTCATCCTTTGTTGGACGTCTTGTTCTGGTTGCTGCGACTATCCTTCCTCTTTCTTATACTAGCAAGTCGACGGTTATCGTTCCCACTAAAACTTGCAGGACTTCAGTTGAGAAAGTCCCGTCTTTGTAACCGCTAGCACGACAGATCTTTGTGCTTTCTTGAGTTTTATTGATATATGCTTACGGCTAGTTCCTAAGCAGATATCACTCATGCGCGACGAGCAGTTTTCGAATAATCTCGTTACGGCCAAAGCTCAGCAGCCTGGCAGGCGGTCACCTTAAGGTCGCCTCCTACCCGGGCGTGAGAGGCTCAATAGCGACGGAGCAGTAAGGTCGACCTTGAAGCGCGCATCAAATGCCGCGTCGCCTCAACGAGCCAACGTGCAAGCTTCCCGCCGAGCGGTTTTTACTATGGGCCACTAAGAGGTGATCATATAATTTTATTGGTGGAAAGTCTGCAACTAAGTTCAGTGCAGGTCGCAATCAGAGTTTCACGTCCATACGGTTAGTACATTTTGAAGTACGGAAGTCTGAAAAGCCGTTTTTAGCCATGTTGGAGGGCTTAGAAACCGTGTTTTAACAAGCGTGGCGTCGTTACAATGAGGTTCCGACCTTGTCTGAAGTTTGTTTTCTTTTCGTACGTTGGCATAATGGACACAATTGGAACATTTTTGTAGAAAACCCCTATTTATGAACACACTACAACGCAATTGAAGCGTGGGGTAGGCGGCCACCTTAAGGAGGAAAATTTGCAGTCATGTCGAATAAATTAATAGTTTGATAACATTTGTACAAGCAAAAAATAAAAAAAACAGTCAGTTCAATTCCACCCTGTGGTCAGACAAGTTTAAGAAAAAAATTTAAATAATTAAAAAACAACCTCATATGAATCAATAATACAAAGCGCTGAAACATAAGGGAGGGGGGGGGGGGGCAAACAAGATAGGCCCTACGGTAGATAAAGACTTTAAGCTATGTAAATGGGTTTTTAGAAAACGAATCTCAGGATCTCAAGTAGGGAAAGGACGACAAACAAAAAAATCAAGAGACTAACGAAACCCCCTGCCTACGTCACAGAACAAGTGTAAAAACGTAGATTATTATGAGTTCAGGACAGGAACGATGGCCGAAAAAAAGCATCGCGTACAACAGAAAGAGATCAAGATCTACAGCAGAGTGATAAACACAAGAAAAGGATATGCAACGAAGTTACCTAAAAGAAGGAAATAAGGAAATAGGAAGGACACGAGGGTGCGAGAAACGTCCAGAATAATTATTGTAATCAACTCGTAAAAAATAACTTTAGTTTCCGGTTTATGTTTGTGAATTTTTGCAGTGATAAAGCGTGGAATATGACACGGTGGACAGTTTAAGAATGTCATACATAAAATAGTTTCATTTATTTGGCTTGTAAGGCTGCAGAAGTTGATTTTGTGTCAATGTTGTACTACCACAAGCTTAATTAATGAAAAGATCCTATTAACATCATATTTAGTACTCCTGGTAAGTCATTTTATACGCCATACAGCGGACAAATACATATAAATAAATATTAAACGAAAGTTAAAAGAAAAAAAATAATACAAATCCAAGATGGCGGATGTTCCACCTTGCAGTCCTACAAAAACACAGCTACACTTAATTAAGCTCTTCGCAGTGTTTCTTCACACGCGTGCTTGTTTTGGTTTAAGTATACAAGCTCCAAAAAAAAAATTAAATTACATTTTAATCACCTAACCCATCAGACCCAATTCCAAAATAAATTCTTAATTAGAAACAATGTAAAAATTAATATTTTGAAGTACACCTCCAAGTTTCTTGTTGATCCACAAATACTTGCGGCCACAACGATATCTTCCAGTAATGCCTGCGTAAGGGTGCTAACGCTAACTATTGAATAACTAATTTACGTCGAATAAACATATTATACTTTTCTTGTTATTGTATAGGCAAGATCTTTCCTTTACCGTAGCCTATGTTGCAATACTCCAATATTGTATATCACAAACATGGAACGCTAAAAACAAACAATAGAACATAGTTGGGCCCGCGGTCGTAGAAGTACAGGTCTGGACACTCGCCTATCTACCAATGTATTTATCTTGACCCCCTTGTTGTTTGGTTGTAGTTCATCAAGTTACTGAGAATACTGTACCTTTTGTCTCTTGTAATCCACGCGGTCGGACTCAAACTCCACCCACTTTTTTTCATTGTTAAATTTATAAAGTAAATAAAGATTGCTGGAGTCTTTTCTTAAATTTGTGAGCGAAGGAAGTATTTTGTAAATTGATAAAAAATACGTTTTGATAAATTAAAAGGAAGTGGGCGGAATTTGAGTCCGACGGCCTTAACTGAAGCGCCAATAAAAGACAATATTCTCGGTAACTTGGTGAACTACAGCCAAACAACAAGGGGGTCAAATATCCAAGTGAGTGTCCAGACCTGTTCTTCTACGGCCGTGGTTGGGCCTCTGGCATTAATTCGGATAGAATTGTTATTTCCTAGAACGGGACAAAATTACGTCCGAATTATTTAAACGAAAACTCATAATATCGTTGGCAGCGCCGTATACAGGTGGCAGCAATTGCGGTAACTTTGTACTGCTATCGTACACGGGGAAAAGAATGTATTTAATTTGTCTATAAGACAATAGTGAAAGTAAAGCTACTTAGAAAATCGTATGTAAAATAAAAACTACCCAATCGTTTGTTACTTAAAAATTAATAATTGTGCCGTCGAATATTTTTTTTTAAATTTACATTTAAAGGAAGGAGAAATTACAGTCGGGTTTTCTAATGGCCTTTCTTTTTCTAAATATGTACAAATTTAGAAAAAAATAAGAAAACATTCTTGACTATTTTACTTTATAATCTGCCACCACACAAAATTAACACGCTCCGCCCGACACACCCTGTAACATCTGCGTAGATACCTATCTCAGCCGTGGATTGGAGAAGTTGTTAATCGGTTTAGTGTTATCGATAACTCCCCCCACCCTACATCCTGAAGACTTGACCACCTACCCTTCACGCTCTGGTTTTCACATCACCGTGTAAAACAAGAACAAGCTGTTAACCCCCCCCCCCCAACCCAGGAATGATAAACTCGTGTTCAGTAAATCAATATTGTAGAATCGACGCAAAACGCAACCGGAAGAAGATAATGCGGACGTTCGCTTCATCGCGTTCGAAGAAAGTTATTTTTTGTTACGAAACACGCAAACTTATACCAAAAAAGTTTTCTATACGAAAAGAAAACATATTCCAGTTTTAAAGCAGTGCTCAAGCTTCAAACTGTAACTATTGTTTTGGAGTCAGATATTCGAAAGAAAAAATGAGCTCCAGAAATTGTTATGTCTGGAGGAAACGTACTGAAACGAAACAGGCAAAAATTTGTGTTTTAAGGGCGCGGTTCACCCAGTTTTCAACGTCTTTATTTATTTTTATATTTGTATCAGATTTTTTTCTTATTTTAGACATAAATTGTAATTTAATCTTCTTCTTAGGAAACTTTTGTATCTCTCATAGTTTTTGCGTAATGAGTTGTAAACGTCAAAATTTGCACTTTACGGTTTTAAGTACGCCATTAAAACCAACTGACATAACAAACCGACAAATTTTCATAGTGTATAACAATGTTGAAGGCTATGATTTGACATATATAAAAACAAAAAACTAAATACTTTTGTATTTAATAAAAAATGCTGAATTTAAAAATGAAAATTTTAAAAATATCCAAATTTTTTTGATAATACAAAAATTATTTATTTTTGTTTTATATATGTCAAATCATAGCCGACAACATTGTTATATAGTGCGAATTTTTTTCAGTTTGGTATGTCAGTTGGTTTTAGTGGCGTACTTAAAACCGTAAAGTGCAAATTTTGACTTTTACTACTCATTACGCAAAAACTATGAGAGATACAAAAATTTCCTAAGAGGACGATTTAATTACAATGTATGTATAAAACAAGAAAAAAAATATCTGGTACAAATATAAAACTAAAAAAAGACATTGAAAACTGAGGTGAATCGCGCCCTTAAGGCTTCTTATAAAAGGTACAAAAATATCAGTGCATAATAATTTTAAAGGCTTCAGGCTCGTACAATGCGCATTTGTCTTTAATACCACATAACATTATAGGATGACAACTGAATGTCTGATAGAGGTTAGTCGTCGGCAAGAAGACAGGGTGATAGTTGAGTGATCTGCCCCTAGTGGCTGGGCGGACAACCTTTATTGGAGCTATATTCAGAAGAGTTGAATCAAACATGTCATGGGCCACCATTACGCTGACTACCTTTCATGAGCTCAACAATTAAGGTAATGTCATATATTACAAGAGACAGGTACTTTATACAATGTTTATTTGCAGTGTATTTTCAGTTATTATTGAACGAATTTTTTTTTTTTTAGATTAACTTAGAACAATGACAAAAAATGTCTTTGAATGTTTCTTGCAATGGGACAGAATAACGTACTGTACTATTGTGAACTTAACGCCATTACAATAGTACAGTACGTTAAAGACAAAAAATTGTTCAGTAATTGCAGTTAAGTTCAGATTAATAATATCCTCTCACTATCTAGAAGGAAAAGTACATAGTTCACATTTACACAGACTGTATCAGTACAGCGGTTACAAACTTTCAGGAGAAATATAGAACACACAGACGATGGGAAATTACATAGTAATGAATATTTGGAAACAATTTCCTGGCGCCGTAGTGACGTCACAAAACACAAGAAAGAACACGAACAAGAGGAGATAACATGTTTATTAATCCTCATACAGTAACAATGCTGGTAAGACTTTGGCTGGTGATGACGATCCATGTCTCTTTATGGTTTTTTTTTCCGTATTAGGATTAATAACATGTTTTCTCCTCTTGTTCGTGTTCTTTTCTTTCTGTCTTGTGTTTCGTGACGTCACTATACCGCGTCAGGAAAGTGTTTCCCACCATGTATTGCTATGTGATTTCCCATATTCTGGTTGTACTCTATCGCTCCTGAAAGTATGTTACCGCTGTACTGATACATACTGTATACTAATGTTAGGAAACACTCAATTATTTATAATATCAGCGTAAATAATCATACAATATTGCGCATATGCGTCAGCTATAAACGAGCCATTATAAAGGCAGTGGCGGGCCAGTGTTTGGCACGCGGGCATAGGGTTGGCCGACCTTGAAGGGGAAGGCGTGATGCACGCATTGCGTCACCCTAAGCTCTCCGCACATCTAGGCTTCCAATGCGCAGAATTAAGACACCCTAGCAGCAGCCACCTTAAGAACCTGCGTCACCTATTTTGTTAACAATAATCATTTTCGTTTAATAAATGAAGGATATAGAGAGTAACCGGTAATGTTTCCGCAATCCGCATAGAAACATTATATTCACTATTAAGTGCGTATTACAGCATGAAATCGGTACTGGGAGTTATTTAGTGTTCATTACTTGTGTCATAAAATTTAAATTAGCTTAATTATTTCATAGTTACACTTTAATTTTTCGGTTACGATGTATGTAACATAAAATAAAGTAATTAGCTACGTCCCTATTGAAATACTTTAAATTAAATCTTAGCAAATTTTTAATTAGGAAGTAATTAAGAAAAATTCTTCAAAATAAGTGACACGGGCTCTTAAACGATCGTTCAGCCAGGGGCCTATGCTTCAGTTTTCAGTCGCATGCGAGTTGGAAGCCGAGTGGTTTTTTTAGAACATGGAGATACAGCAGTTTTATTGTTCGGTTTGTCAGTATTTTACGTTACAAGCGAAAAAAAGTTTTTCCAACGTCCTAAAAAACAGCATTCAGTCTCAAACTCGCATGCGACTTAAATCTCGAGCATAAGCCCCCAGTGATATCTTAGTCGTCTGTGCCCCAGTGCCTTCGGACGCGGTTCCACGAAGCGAGACCGGACACGAGGTGACTCTCGCAGCAGACACTACACGGCAGCGCCTGAAGACATGCAACCCGACGAGCGGCAGTGTGTTGCGTGGTGCATGCAGCTCAGGGGCCAAACTCACGCAAGGGCGCGGTTAGTACAGGAAGCCAGATAACTGGGTAATGGCGGGTTGGGGAAACTTCGGGGAATTCTAAACACGGGTATTAAAAACTTTATCATCTAATACATACACATAATGTCCTCTGTCTTCAAGTCGTACGGAGAACTTGTGTTCATTACTTTAACCAGGTTTTAAAAATGAGCATGTTTTGGCCTCAATGGGCCTCCATACCTGCGCTTCAAGCATGTTGCAGCGAGTTACGATTATTCTTTTTTTTACGGAACTATTTAACGCGCATTATAGTTTTTATCTACGAAAATAACATACACTTCAAACTATGTCGCTATAGATTTAAAAATTCGGCACGTTTATTAGAAACACCATTTTCGGGCACTTAAACATAGCCAAAAATGGCTTTTCCAGATGCTGTATCTAGAAAAGTAACAATGGGATTTTAAAATCACAACTATAGAAACAAGTGTTAAACTTTGAACTACGCTGCCCATGAATACAATATTGTGATGTTTGGGAAGTAGACACATCATGAGTAAATGTACGGCAACTACCGGAGAACCAGTAGACACGGGACACTAGAGTACACAATTTATTTAGGTCTCTGCAAGACAAAATGTTAGTTTGTTATGCCCTCTGGTTATGTAGAGTATTCCGTATTTTAAATCCATGTTAATATAATTTCTTAGCTCACAGTTTTTTACATTGTGTATATGTAAACATAGAATGTCACAATGTTCCAATCTTTGAACCGTGGCTAAGGCCTACAACGACATCAATAGTAGGCCAGTTTATTTTGTATTATAAATCTTATCTCCTTTTGAATTCCATATGCCTTCTTGTATTTATTTAGTTTCCCCGGACAGGTTGAACTAAATTGTGGAGGACTTTGAAATGTATCGTAATCATTAGTGTATTGTCGCAGTGATGTACGGTTACTGTTTTTCTTGTTGTTTAAAGAATCTTTTTAATCTGTAGAATTATTTAGGGCCACGCAGTACTTTCGTCATTCCTTATCCTCTGAGCATATGGACAACACTCTTTTGTTACGTTTAGAAAGACAAGATTTAAATAGAAGTTGGAAAAGTTGGTACATACGTTTCATGATTGATTTGTTTTCTGCATATACCAACCTCCAGGCCTCCTGGTGATTATAGTTATTGAAGAATGGGATATAATCCCGTCTACATTTTTCTCATCTCAACAACTCTAGTTAACTATTTTACAGTTATATCACCCTCCAAATTATTTAACCAATGTAATTAATGATTTTTATTGTATTACTATGTATCTATTGATCTGGGTTGCACTTGTATGTTTTAAAGTTACATCTGTATGCCACGTCGCTTTGTAATGATGTACGTTAACCAACAAGTAATCTGTAATCTAATATGTTATTTATGTGTGTTTTGTCTTCCACTGATAATTCAAGTTCTTTTTATTTTATTTTTTGCAGAAGTATCGTCATGTTCATTCTGTTCGTATATTAAATTGTAAAAGGTCTCCAATTTTGAGCTTTGCTCCAGGAGATCAATTGAAAAACCACACATGTAAATTTTGACCTGTGCCGGGTAATCAAAATATTGAATAAATAAAAAAAATAATAACTCACTGAGTCGTCATATTTTATTGACTTACTGTACACCACTGGGTTACTATGTCATAGCTTAAAGTCCCATAGTAAAAAGGATAATAGTAAAGCACTGCACGCCAGCTGAGTGGCTTGCACGTAGAGGCGATAATATAGTACATACGTAGGTTATTGGCAACCTTACCGCTCCTGTCTCACACACAAACACAGTCTATCTAGGGAGGCTCCTTAGAGGGCGTGGTACATAAGTCAACGTTAAAAGCACTAATCTATAATTATTGTAGGTTTATTAAAGCTAATTTACGAACATTAAACAATAGCAATCCTAGACAATAGTTTTAACCATTGTTTTAAACAAAATTGTTTCCAGTGTTACGAACTTCTGAGGCACAGTCTCTGACGCCGGAACCTCGTGCAATTAACTGCGGTACAAGAGATCACGCGTAACGAATTAGCAATGTTGCATAAATATTTACTCATAAAGTTGGCAAATACCATTAACTAGGATTGTCATCGAGTTGTTTTATCTATACTGGCTTCCAAAAAAGCGTAGGAATCAATTAATGTTTTCGGCGTTTATTTATCTACCACGCACTCCTTAGATGATTCTGTAACAAAATATTTTCTGTAAAATCCAACTTTTACGCGTATACCCATATGTCCGTAAATAACTGTCCGAAAACATCGCTTTTATTCAGGACAAGGTTAAAAAACTATTATCTGTTGAAAGCGGCACTGTGTACTTTAATGCTATGGTGTATAGCCATTCCGAATCCTCCGTTAATTTTTATCGTAACTGAAATCGGCAATAAATAAATTAATAAATAGGTAACATTTTTTGCATCTTTTTGAGGTATGAGAATGTAGATACAGGATAATTACAGCACACATTTTCAGTACAATGTCATAAGTTGGTAAGTACACAACTAAATGTCCGATAGAGGCTTGTTGAATGTGAGAAGATAGCAAGCCAGTTTAGTGATCTGCCCCTAGAGGCTAGTGTGAGGTGTGATGCACGTGCTGTGTCGCCCTTACTGCTTCCACACTTCTAGGCTTCGAACACGCAACGTGCATCCACGAAGGCAGCTACCTTAATGCCTTGTCCCAATTTTTCCCAATTCACCGCCAAAATTCAGTCTAAAATGTATAGTGGTTACATATGAGTGAGAAAAAAAATTTACTGATCACAAAATAATGTGTTGTCATTATGGACCTTATTGACTTTTTATGCTGCAACCAAAAAAGTTTTGTAGGAACTACAAAAATATTTTGTAACCAAAACAAACATTTTGATGAGATCCACATTGACAAAATATTTTGTTGTCACCGCGAAACAAGATTTCTTTGTGTTGCATTGATGTGTAAGTTTAATTTATGTATATGTTTTTAGTAGTTCATGTTGACATCTGTAAACCTCACCTCACCTCCCCTTCTCCTTTAAAAACAATTGTATAGTTGGTTCACGATAAAGTTAGTACTTTTGAAACCCTAGTTATTTCTTCCTTTCAGATGATTCATAGTTTCCTGTCAGTTTTTAATACGAACCTTAGTAACAATCAGAGCGCATAGACTGTGCCATAATCAAGAGTTAACACCCAAGGTCACGCTAAATGATTTTTGGAATCATTATTCTAAACAAGTTGATCTTCAAAAGTGTTGACTTATCGCGAACCACCTATAAGTAAGATTCTCAATAATAGCCACACAATACTGTCAGTAAACGAAAATACTATCTACATAATACGCTGCTGTAATGGAATCTCTCCAGTTATTCTGTCATCACAAGAGCACGACAGATGCGACACGAAGTTGTGACGTGAATAAAATAATTTGTCAGGCAATCAGCGTCGATGTTTCTCTACGTTAGCGCGTCCGCCTCGACGCTAATAGTCTGGCAAGTTATTTTATTCGCGTCGTGTCCGTCGTACTACTGTGATTCCAGCATAACGCGGTGCTGAAATCAGGTTAAAGCAGCAGTTCACTCGGTGTTCGACCGTTAGTTAAACATCGCGGGCGTGTAAAGTTAGTGGACTAGGCTTTTTTGGCTCTTGACCGTGTTTATGAGGTGCGAATGTTGTATATCTCGACCCAGTTTTCAGGCATCGTATAACTTCGTCAGATGCAGATTTCCTGATCAGAGTTGCCAGATTCGTAAAATTATGTCGTGCTGGGATGTGGCGTACGTACAAAATACTTCCTTTACTTTGTAACTTGCCCCATTGTAAGAATTGTTAAAAAAAATAACACACAAGACAATATTTTCCATAGTTACGTTGTTAAATTTAAAATATTTTACCTCTACTGTAACCTCACTGTCCCTGTGTTTTGAGCAACAACCAACATTTTTGAATGGTTGAAATCAAACATGTAAGCTAACTACGACGGGAATGAACAACTGAGACGGAAAGTTTCCCGGCGTGCTGAGTTTTGTGGAATCCAAAATTGGACTCGAACTCAAATTTATCTCCTACGCCACTGACCCACGTACTCTCTCGTAAAATAAATACATGCAATTTAATACCAACTTTTCAGTTCCACCAACACTTGGGTACAAATTTAAAATCCGTATTTAAATCTTTCTCTCGTCCACGACGTAAAAAAAATGAAATACTTTATATTCCGTAATCGCTTTGTGTATGTGAGTTTTGTCACGATGACGTCATAGACGTCTCAACGCTGAATGGCTGACAAGTAATCGCGTCGCGCGCATCGCGTTGGGTTTGTCGCGCTATTGTAACTTCAGTTTTACGGTGTTTGTCAACCGTCTGATTTAAGGCCATGATTCATCATCTCGACTCTTAAACTAGAGCAGCTATCAAAAAACTGTTGCATAGTTTATTTTAAAATAATGTATACTGTGTTAAATAAATTTTTCAGGCCAAAATACACTATGGTTTCAGCTAATTATGCAATTGAGGAAATTATCATTAATGAACTTACTTTCCAAATTCATACAAGTCTTTGTCTAGAAAAACTAAATAATACTTCATAGTAAAGACAATTTTTAACAAAAGTGTACAACAGTTTTACGATATCTGTTCTCGTTTAGGAATAAAAATATGATTATCATGAAAGCAGTAGAAATTATGAATAATGGACTTAAGAGGAGTCCTCGACTGACGCATGGACGGCGTTGCAGCGTGTCACGTGTATTCTTTTTTACGATAAACAGCTTTAGTTATTCATATTATGTTTATCTACGAAAAGAACACACACTTGAAACTATGCTTTTATATTTTCAAAAATTCAGCACGCTTGTTAGAAACATGATTTTCGGGCCTCTCAAAATGGCTAAAAAAAGGGGGGTTTTTTAGACTGCCATACTCGAAAAATATTGCCTGAATTGGTAAAGTGCAAAGCGAGAGGCATGCGTTAGTCTTCACTTCAAACTATTAAAAAATAAAAATGTTGTGGTCACTGCTTAAAGTCCCGTAGGGAAAGACTGGAAGGAAAACCTTGCACGACAGTTTGGTGCGCTGCGAATAGAGGCGATATGCTTCTCGCCAAGCGTGGGGCACTGGCTCTTATCGGTACACTGTTCCCACGCGTCAAAGGCGGAAAATCGACACCGGCGAAGACTCCTCTTAAAACACAGAGGATCTATGAAGTACGATACTGCGTTTTTTTATACTACACAATAAAATGTTTAAAAATTAATATAACACGAGGCGAATACCAGTGAGCCACGGTAGCACACCTCGAACGCAGATTATATTACTGGGAGCTCGTAGGCAATCTCCGTATTCCATAGGATGACGTGAAGCGAGGATCCTAGGATGAAGAAGTTCCGGAATGAGAGGAGCGAGGAAAAACGGAGATCCCCGAGAAAACCCGCTGGCCAGCGACATCGTTCGGCACGGTTGCCGCATGCGAAAATCCGGGGACCGACCCAGCCGGAGATCGAACCCAGATCGCCTATATGCGAGTGGCCTGACAACTTTTTTTTGTTTATCTTAAATGTTTGGTACAATTGCAAGGCTATCGCCTCGTCGCTGCACCAAACATCACCCCCCCCCACCTTTTCCAGTTTGCAAATTCAAGTAATCCCCAGTAATTAGTATCGTGTAGTATGTAAGAGAATGGTGATTCCTGGTACTCAGTCAAGACGAACACAAACACCCAGGGGCCAATTAAATATCGCTTTTTATGGGTGCAACGCAAAATTTCCACCTGCGTTGCGTCTGCTTGCGCTGGGACGACTTGAAAAGAGGCGGAGCTTCAGTCAGGTGTGGGATACAATTCCTATCTCCATGGATACCGCAGCCGAACATAACCTTCATTTAGCTGTTTGGCTTTACATGTCCCGGATGAGATGTACGTCAAGAAAATTTATTATTTGTTTGGAATTTGCCGTTTTTTTCAGGTAAACAATAATCTTATGCATTTGCTTATCTTAACCATGAAGTAGGAACTAATATTTTTTACCCTCGCGTGCAAATCTATGAATGCGCAACATTTTTGCTTTCTGCAATTACCAACTAACAAATCAGCATGTTCGTAAACAAACTTTGTTTCCCACAGTACTTTTCCCCTGCGGTGACGTCAGGGGGCGTGTACTTCAAGTCGTCCAATCGGCCCCCAGGAACGCTAACCTCTGAGCTAAGCGGCAGGGCCACCACTTGGCCACCGCGACCCCATATACACAATGTTAACGGTGTTCAACATGTTCATACATTAATGGTATGATTATTCGTCTAAGGGCCGGTCTTAACACCTCTGGGTAACATCTGGGTAAATTAACTCCTAGGTAGACGACAAACTGCGTCTTACGAACTCTAGGTAGGCCTAACTAAGGGATAAATTTCTGGCTATTTTATCGGGAGGTTGAAGCTCTGGATAAGGCGTACACTGCGGTTAAGTATGGCGACGAAAATATCATATGTTAATTTTATAACCTTGTTTGTGCTGTTTTGAAATTAGTTTCTTGCGTCAAAAGAGTGTTTCGGTTATGTTTCTCGTAATTTCAAATTGTGTAGACTTCTCATACATGCAAAATTATGTAAGAAGTGAAGGATCATATTTGTGAGAAGAAAATTGCCACGAAGTTTTACAAGCATATGCTCAAGTTGTGTTTTGAAGTGTGCTGAAAATAAAAAATGTTCGTTAATGTCTGGGTTTCAGACGACAGTATGGTAGAATGACATAATTCAGTGCTTTATTTATGAAAATCGGCATTTATATAATGCAAGTGAGATACGTCAGTGTGGTGTTTGCCAATTGTCTGTTGGCCTACACAATTTGTTGCAACCACGGCCGTACTGG